>JANAVB010026800.1:273721-308721 GCA_029216955.1 Iris pallida | reverse complement strand
AAATCATGATAGTAGACATAGGTCAATAAATGAAGTTACCACTAGACAATGGCCGAAAGACCTTACTAGAAAGATTTCTATCAAAGGGATAAGTGATATTTTGTTGTACCATAGTGTGACCTTGGGATAGGATGTAAAATGGATATGACTGCGTTATAATAGACATACCTCTAAGTAGAAGGTAAATAACTTTGAAAGGACCTATCAACAATCATGACTAAAAGATTAGTCAATAGGTAAGTATTTGCCAAGGTATCACATATAAGCATTGTCTAGCATCCAAGCATAGAAGGGTCAGGCGTATTTTTATTATTAAATAGATTTCTATAGATTAGAAATGGTGACTTGCTAATCATACTAATAAGGAGATTTGATAAAAGAATGACACAGTGATTAGGAATTGATTTTTGGTAGTCCTGGATTTTGTAGATAGACCTAACTAAGGACTTGAGAGAAAAGTTAGAAATCTTAGTTTGAGCAGACTAGAAAATCGTAGAGATGTTGAACCCTTTTCCACTTCCACAACAGAGTTCAGATGGAATTCCAAAGACTTGTAGTTACAACAATTGTGTTGGAATAAGATGCACAAAGGAATAAAGATGAAAAAATTGTAGGAGCAGTCAAGGATAGCTAGGACCTAGCAGACCTCATTTTTAGTATGTAACACCATGTTGTAAGAAGTGACAATTGGAGGAAACTCAGTTTACATAAGTGAGTAAGCTGGTTGGAATCGAGATAGAAGACTTATGGTAGCATAAGTTAGACCAAGAAGTTTAGCTAGTCTCATCCTTCAAAAAACTTGATATATAGCCTATATTGACATAAGTCGATATCTGTCATTTAGACAGATTGATCATTTGAAGTCCAAGATCGTTCAAGTAACCAGAGTATAGTCCACCATCGACCTGTTCGACCAACTAATAGGAGCAAAAGTTTTTATTTCTAAGATTGACTTGAGATCGGAATACCATCAGGAGAATGCATGGAGAGAAGATATTCCAAGGACATTTGGGACCCGCTACAACCATTATAAATTTTGGTGATTTTTTTACTGTAAAATGCACCTGCTATATTTATGAGTTGGCTGAACATGGTGTTTCCTCAGTAGCTGGAGCAATTATGGTAGTTTATTACATTTTGTTGTAGGATAGAAGCTATATTGGTAGCATATTTCATAGGAGGGTGATTATCTAATGATATATGAGTAGGCATAGAACATATCTACTAGAAAGACCGACTGAACAGAGAGGCATTACACTTTTATAGGAGTTTCAGTTTAGTAGGAAGTTTCTCTTAATTAATGGACATATATTGCTACCCCTGCCAAAATAGATAGGGTGAACTAGAGGTTTTATATATCCATAGAGACTTATTAGGAGAATAAGAATATAATTTTTTGGATGACTAGAAATACGATATTAGAGGATATACAGTTGAACCCTAGTTATAGTTTTCTAAGCTAAAATAGGACACCCTTGTGGTAGACTTTAAAAAGTATGACTAATGACTTTTGTTATGGGTAGAATGATTTGATAAGCCTTGTACTTAAGATTGGACTTAAGTCTAGGTAGAACCATTATCGTGTGAATTTTGTTTGGGGAATATAGTAGTTCATGCTTTGCAGGATTAGGTAAATAACTAAGGTGGGGTAGAATCTTTATAGATACTTTTTCAAGGTATAAGTCAGAACATAGTACAGTATAAGGCCTAATCCTG
This sequence comes from Iris pallida, assembly GCA_029216955.1. NCBI lineage: Eukaryota > Viridiplantae > Streptophyta > Magnoliopsida > Asparagales > Iridaceae > Iris > Iris pallida. The sequence continues at coordinate 307,005 of JANAVB010026800.1, read as the reverse complement.
GCAAGCAACCCTGAAAACATTAGACTAAACCTTGCTAGCTTTTACTTAAGATAGAGTCTAGAATAAAAGTACTAAAAGCATTAATATCGAAAGATTATATCAGGCTATTAGGTGGCCTAAGAATATTAGATATGGTAGGCAAATTTGAGTTAGACTAGCCTTGAAATGACCTCTAGAAAGCCAGGACTAGAAGGTTTAACCAACAGGTTTATGCATTTGACTAGCTCAAACTCAACCTTTATCCAGTACGTAGGTGGAAAAAAATTAGGACATTGGTAAGATTATTATCGATTGCTAAGAGGATGTTGTATGAGTATAATAAAGAGCTTAGAGTACTAGTAGGGAACATGGATTAACTGTAATTTTTTCTATCTATATGGTTAGTTATAGATAAAGACTCAAGAGCCAAGTTAGAAACCTTACCTCTAAATTAGTAACCCATTGACATTATAGGTAGTGTTGGAGAAGTGGCATATCGTCCTATATTGTTCCATCTCTAGAGCGAGTGCATGATGTATTCAATGTCTCACGTGGAGGAGGTATGTGACTGATCCCAGTCATGTGGTTGACCATTATGATATCACATTGAGACAAAGTCTTTCATATGAGAAGCAGCCAGTCGGGATACTAGACACCAGTGAGAAGATATTGAGGGGGAAGGCTATCAGATTAGTCTGGTAGCATGGAAGCATCACCCTAGAAAAATCTACTTGGGAGCGTGAAGATTCCATACGAGAACGTTATCAGCATTTATTCGAGGAATCCAATAAGATTCTAAAACTAACTTTAGTGTCATAACTTTATAAGTTCTAGTTCTAGTTATAATCTTAATTTCGGCGACGTAATTTTTTAAGGTGGGTAGAATATAAACCCCCATTTTTTAAAATAATATTTATTTTTATTTTTATTTTTCTATTTTATTTTATTTTATTTTATTTTAACTTGCATTATATAATTAAGTTATTTTAAATGGTTAATATTTAATTGTTTAATTAATCACTTGCTTAGCCCAACAAATAAATTCATGCTATCTTGGGCCAAGAATTTCATTCCATGCTATCATGAGCCTAAGGAATGCATTCTTGCTAAAGTGAGCCTATGGTTGTTAACTTTGCTAACATGAGCTCAATTTTGTGTGGGCTAAATGGTGGGAACACACAATCCAACGTGGGTGTGGTTGTAAAATTGTGATATTTGTGCATGCTTCATGCTTTAACCCCCTTTCATATTCATCATTTGTAACTCCCATGACCCCTCTTTCACCTTTGTAATTTTATGACCCCTTCTTTCACCTTTTTAACCCTATATAATATATATATATATATATATATTATATAATATATATATATACACACATCCAAGCCCTCGACTCCCAACCCACGGTAGCACCTCGACGTCGTCAACCTCGCCGCACGCCGTCCGACCCGATCGATCGACCATAACTCGTCTTCGATGAACTACCTCTGTGCATCTCCCCTGTTCACCACATGCCAACGACAAATCGACAACCACTGCTCCCACATCGACTTTCTCTCGCTCGAGCCCAAGTTTAAACAACAGCTTCACATAGGTGAGCTTTTGTTGTTTTCCTGTATATTTTTTTACGTAAATTCTAATAGGAAGATTAAGTAGCTGTGCTGCCAATCACTGGAAGAAGATGAAAATAATATAATAGCACACTATATATTGTTTCGTAAGATTCATAATAGAGAATGGCAGTTGAGTAATATTTTTTTTACAAAGGTTATTAAGAACAATCGGTTGAAGAGAGGTAGATAGCAGTAGGCTATCTCACTATAGAGAAGAGTTAGAGTAAGAGAACAATATAAGTTTACTAATAGTAAAGAAGCAACAGTTTCACATATAGGAATTTCTTTTAGAGTTAAAGAGGAAGTAGATGAAGAAAGTAGTAGCATGCATAGTTTATGTTGATGAGCACATAAAAGAGCATTGGGATTCGATCTTAGAAATTAGAAAGCAATTTTTAATTATAGCATTCATTAAGTAGTTAATGTATATTTCCTTCAATATTAATAGCCTTAGCTATTGTGTGCAATACGTGTATTGAATTCTACATCAATTAATAATATCTATTTTATAAATAAATCCCTCCCCTTTAATAATTACCAACCAAATCCTTTCCATCTCTCTTATTTCTTTAAGTATGATTTTTAGTAATCCCCATTTCTTTTGTAATATTTGCAAAACTAATCATATATAGAAATACTAGCTTATATAAGGCTACAATACACTTTGGAAGTATTAAGTAATTCTATGGTATAATTATTATAGATTTAGAGTGAGAAGCCATAACCCTAGGTTGAATATGTAAGTATTAAGTTGTATAGATTGTTGGCAATCTAGTACATATATGATTAATAAATATATTAGATTCTTGGTTATTTATAGGACTTGATCTAACTTCGGACACAAACTCTCAGCATTTTTGGACAAACTCCCAGCAAGTGTACCTTGCCATTGTTAGTTCTTGTTGTACTTTATTTACTTTTCTTGCTTCATATTTAGCTTAGTTTATAGTTACTGTTTACGTAGGATCTTGTTGATACTTTACTTCCGAGCATATTCGAGTGTCAATGTCTTAGACATAGCGTATATTGATTATCGTGTACTTGAGACACGATGGACCTAGGACACTAACACGACATGCGACTGGTTTTGACCCTGTGATACGTTACAGGATTATTTACTTGACATTGTTAGTGTTACCTGACATGACCTGATAAAATAAAACATGGGGGTGGGGAGAACATAGATTGATTGATCGAGCTACTTTTGATACCTGTTAGTCATCGTCTCTATAGCCGGGACATGGTTGTTACCCATATTTGCTGTGTCTCTGTAGCAGAGATTCAGTATTTACTGTACGCATGAGGTCCCCGACACGTGCCTTTGGCGTAGTTAGCCCGATGTACAGAGCTATGTCTTACTAGTATTTACTTAGATGGATTCTCGTAGTTATCCTTTTTATATCTTTTAGTAATTCTTTATTATACTTGCCATGTATTTTATGTACCTTGCTATGTCCCTGAGGACCTGGTGATCTCTTCAGGTAGTCGCTTATGCGGAGAAAGTTTGTTGATCCGGGTAGTGTTACTGTTTTCGATTCAGGAAAATATTTGGTTGATATTTTCACTATGTTCATCCAGCATTATACCTATATTTTTAGTCAATTTATTCTGCTGACACGGTCTAGTTTTGCAAGCTTTATCCTTTGTTATAAGCTTGTTCAGACAATTGTAATAGAGTTTGGTCAACTTTATTATATATTGTCTATTCTTGTTTGGTTGTGGGATCCAGTGCGTTAATGCCTGACCAACATTAGTACACCTCGTCTTACAAAGGATTTATCTTCAATAGATTAAGATTAGAATTATCTTAGTGACATAGAGATATACTACCTGACTTAGACAACTTATACATACTCAAGATGGACTGGAGTTCACTTGATACGTAGATGGCATGTATACGCATTCCTAATCCTATGTATTTTGGGACTGGGACGTTACAATAATTGATAACATACGATGGCCTATACGACGATTATCTAATTTTATCAATTATTTTTTTACCCATGCAGTAGTAACTAATGGATGACACCCTATTGTAACTCTACCTAAACAAGAATGTTGATTTTCTAATGTAATAATAAAAATATTTCACCTTCACCAATGGCTTTTCCAATTATAACTTAATTTATTACATTTACATGCAATTCGATAACATTATTAAAGTAGTTGAACAAGTAAAATTAGGTTCAATTTCTATATCACTATAATACTTCTAAATTTAGAACGGTTTATCTTTTTTTCAACAAATAATCTAGGAGTGTTAACATTATAACAATATTATCATCTAAATTATCAATTAAATCATCACTATTTTCATCGTCGTTATCACCTTCATCACTATTTTCTTTAGTAGATGGAATAATTGATTAAAAAAATAGGACCAGTATTAACAGTTTCATTAACGTAGTAACTACTTATTATTAATTCTTAGTTGTGGGTGGAGTAACATAAATATTTATATACGGTGATTGTAAATTAACTTAAAGAATAAACTTTCAATTTGTTCAACATCTAAATATAAACAACTAGATACAAAAATATATACTAATATAATTCATAATTTATAGAAAATTGTTCAATAATTAGATTACTTAAACTATCATATGTAGTTTTTGATCAATTATAAGAACTTGGATTAAACCTTCTTTGTCAGCTAACCCATTTAATACACCTCCAAAAGAGCACGGTAATGTTAGATTTTGATCACAGCTGAATTACGAAATGGAGTAGAGAGAGCTTAACTTCTGAATGGAGTAAGAAAAAAAAAAAATTGGTAGAGAAAGATGTTTGATAGGGTATTCTGAAATGAACATTGTAGTTTATAGAAGAGAGTCTTGTAAAAAGTATTCGATATGATAAAAATCTCACCTTCAAACTAAACCTAACTCTAATACATCCAATCAAATAAACCAAACCAAGTAATAAAATCAATATACTAAATTCAACCACTACCAAAATAAGTCATATTAGCGACGCCAAAGGACGTCACTAAACAGCAGAAAATGTCGCTACTTCTTATTAGCGACGAATTAGCGACGAAAAGACCATGTCGCGTAATACATGGTCGCTAACTAGAAATCCGTCGATGTTCGTCGCTATAGCGACGTACTTTTGCGACTCCAAATGTCGCTAGAATTTATTTGTCTAGCGATGTTTGTCAACATCACGTTGCTAATTAGCAACGTAACAAGTCGCTGCTAATTGTCAATGACAGTACAAGTGTAGCAACGTAATCAATGACGTTTACTCTAACAATTATGGTTTGCCACATCAGTTTTTTACGACGTATTGCGACAATCAGCGACAGTTTTTGACACAGGTTAGCGCCGTGTGTACCCCCAGTTTTCAAGAACAGGGGTATTTTGGTTATTTTGCATTTTTGAATATTTTTGAAATTTATTTTATTATTTAAGATATTGTTTTGGGGTTATTTGAGTCGGGTTCGAATTTCAACTCATTCGACTTGTAACGGGGACCCGGGATAGTTTTGACTCTAGTGGGACCCACTCATTAGTTAGGTATGGCCACATGACATTATTTTAGTTAGTGTGCTAGACTAATTATTTATGGATAGGTTTGGTTTAATTAGAGACTTAAAACTAGACTAATTTAGCCTCAACCTAAAGCCTATTCCTAATTTAAACCAATAGAACTAGTGGGTTATTTTGACTTTTGCCAATGGAGACACATGCCCACACTTGGCCGGCATGAATAGATAGGGATGAGTCACTTCTCATTTCATTTTATCCACAAATTTCTTTCTCTTGTTCTTCCCCAAATTTTGAGAAGAGACTCCATTGATTTCATCTCCAAATCAATCCCTTCTTCCACTAAATCTTCTTCATTTCTTCTTACTCCATGAAGAGAGGGTGCTAGCCAAGTTTGGGAGGATTCAGCTCTTGTTCGTGTCCATTTGGAGGCCACTTCGTGTCGGTATCGTGTCAGAAGGATTCTCTTAGAATCTCTCTCCGGAAGGTATAATCTCTCCTCTAATCCACCCCTACATGCTTATAGGAATATTTTGAACCCATAGAATGACCCCCATGGTTGTATCTCCATTTGTGTCCATTTCGTGTCCATTTGGAGATCATAGGAGTGCCCTTTGTGTTGTGCTTTGTGTCCATGTGGAAAACCCCCAATGTGGACACTTCATGTGGTTGTGATTTGATTTAATGAATATTTTCCTATTTAATCTCAGATATTTAGATGTTATAATGTTGTTCTTGATGTATCTATGTTAGTATCTTAATGTATCATATTCATTTCTATTCATTTTGTGTGTGTCTCTATAATTTTGTATGTATCTATTTTTGTGTTTGTGTTGTGGTAGTGGTAGTGTGGTTTAAGGGTTGAGTGTTGTAGTGGTTGTGTGGAGTGTGTGTGTAGAGAGTAATAGTTAGAGGGATATATGTGTAGGGATTAGAGAGAGTGTTCGAGAGTGAGAAAGGATTAGAGAGGGTTAATATAGAGAGAGTGGAGAGTAGAGTTTGATATGGAGAGAGTGTTAGAGAGTGGTGGAGTGATTGAGAGAGGAAGTGGAGAGTGATAGAGGGAGAATGAGGATACAATAGGGGGAGTGGCACTTGCATACAGCCAGTGTACGCATGTATCAGTCCCACAGGGGACTGATTTCGAGCCTGTCTTGGCAGCAATATGAGGGGGTCATGCCGCATAGGTGCTGAATATAGCAGCAGTAGTAGCAGTTTAGACTACTACTTGATAGCAGTTTTTAGATACTGTATTTACAGCAATGTGAGGGGGAGGGTAGCCCATTCCCATGAACCTCTTGACAGCCCATGGACGCCATTGCAGCCCCATGGACAGCCCTATTTCAGCCATATTTTTCCTCCCATTTCAGTTCCAGTTCTTCCAATTTCAGCCCTTCATTTCATACCCATTCATTTATTCAATTAAGCCTATTCCCCCTACATATCAGCCCTTCTATTCATGCATCCATCCTTCCATTCATTCACTATCATCCAAATATTCCTTCCATTTTATTTCATCCAACCCTTTACATACAAATCAGCCCCATAACAGTCCCCACATACATATATCCAAACATTTCATCTATTCCCCAATCCATTCATTAAATCCATTCATTCATTTCCCTTTCATCTCATCCTTCCATTCACATATCACCAATTCATTCATTCATTCATCTGTTCCATCCATTCAATCTTTCATTCATTTCATGCATTCAAACATTTATTCCATTCATTCATACTTTCCATTCATTTTATCCATTCACCCATTTGTCCCTTCATTCATTCATTAATCCATCCACTCAAATTCATTAACCCATTCATTCCTTAATACATTCATGTATCACCAAATCAGCCTATACCCTATCTAACCCACTAGTTTGGCCTTAGTTTAGTGTCCCTAGATGGTGTCTTAGAGAGTTGTTATGGGTGTTAGTGTGGGTTTTGAGGTTGGTGTTAGAGTTGGTGCTAGTGTTGTGTTAGTAGTGAGTTAGTTAAGTTAGTGTCCTAACTAGGTTGATATCCTAGTGGAGAGTGTGGGAGAGTGAACTAGGAAGGTTGGTAGAGTAGGGTGGTATCTTAAGATACCATAGAGTATCATGACGATACTTAAGGTAATATTGAGATGACCAACATGACCATAAGATGGATTAGACCAAGAACCCAAGATTTCTTGGTTGGTATACCCTAGATAGGATAGTATCTAGTACCCTAAAAAGCCTAGGCTAGTATCCTGAGATCTAGAGGGGTTCCTTGTAATGGCAAGGTATCGGGAATACCTTGTAAGGGTAAATGTTAGGATATTGGGTAATACAAGGTATTGGGTTTATGATTTCTAGATAGGGTTAGAAATAGGCTGTCTTGGTAGGTAATGACTAGATGAGGGTAGTTTAGGCTAGTCTTGATCCCCATTGACCAAGAGATGACTTTTCGACCGAAAGTCAACTTCGAGTCAACGCTTGACCTAGAATCGACCCAAAATCAAACAGAGTTGACCAGTTGACTGAAAGTCAACTGTTAGTCAACATTTGACTAGTTGACCCAGGTTGACTCAGTATTGACCAGAGTTGACTTTCTGACCAAAAGTCAACTGTAAGTCAATCCTTGACCCAGATTGACCTAGTTTGACTTGGATTGACTTCCTATGACCTTGTTTGACCTTGGTTGTCCTAGTGTGACCTAGTTTAGCTTGGTGTGACTTAGTTTGACCAAGTTTTGACTTAGACTTGCATATTATGACTAGATTAGTTTTCCTTTTATATTAAATCCTGTTTGGACTCATGGTATCTTGATTACTCTGAGCACCTGTTCACCTTATCAGCTTAGGATCACAGGCGAATACATTCACGATAGTTTTCGTGGTCTTGATATGTGCTATATGATTCAGTTGTAGTGTCTTACTCGATTTCCAGTCACGATAGTTCATGGACTAGTATATGTTGGATCATGACATGGGATGTTGTTCCTAGATTTTCTTGGTATATTGTACTTTTTTGTATTCCCTGTATTAGTATAGAACCGATTCCTAAGGGGACTTGCTACCCTCTTATGGAATCCCGTGTCATGACGTGTCATGTGCAGATCCATTATACTATTGGGGATGGAGGAATTATTAGGGATTATGTGATCAAAGCCTCTTGTCATTATGCTTGCGCCACTCTTACCTCACGTAGGGTGTAGCAGATTCTCGTGCTTGTTATCCAGGTTGGCCGGCATGACCCTTTCCAGAGATTTTCGTGTGATTGTCGTGCCAAGTGGATAACCTGGCTTGTAACATACCCAAAGCCGATCACATAATGCTCTAATAATTCAAGTCATATTTTATATTTATTTATCATAGGAGGCTAAGTTCTGTTCGGGAGAAGGGTTACAACCCCGGTCCTTGTTTGGTTTAAGGGTTGTAACTCGTTTCCGAATAGTTTCCAAGTTATCCTATCTATTGTCGTCATATTCAGTACTCACATCATGTTATATATTTCCTGTAGATTTTGTCCGTATTACACATATTCTACATGCTCTTATGCTATACTTTGATTGGAGGCTAGGTTCTGTTCGGGGAAGGATTACAATCCGTTTTGTTTGGTTTACGGGTTGTAACTCGGCTTTCGAATGGCTCCCAAGTCTTCCCATATTTTGTCTTGTATTTCATTATAATATCTCTTATAGAATTTGTCAATTCATATGAAACTGCTGTTAGTGTGTGTACTTGCACATTTTTCTAAAGATACCGTTGACATATTACAGATGTTTCTGAGGCAGGCTGCTCGACCTACTATGGGGTCGAGACAGATGGAGATTTAGGCCAGGACTGTGGCCTGATAGTTGAGCCACTAGACTTTATACTCCAGAGTAGTTAGCTTAGTTAGGCTTGCCTGAACTGCGATCCAGCTTTTGTTTTAGACTGTAGTAGTATTTATATTTTGTGACTCTGTGATGTTGTTTGTTTCTCTCTAGTTGTGTTGGATGTTGAACTCATTTCATGTTTTCACATCTATCATATTTCCATTCGTGCTATCTATCCTAGTTTGTTCTTGTGATTGAGACTATACTATGCCACCTCCATTCGGAGTGTATATAGTACATGTACCTTTATACTATTTAGTGTAGTTTTTGTAGACGACCTATACAGCGTTCTACCGATTCTGTGGCGTAGGCTGGACATACCCACGTGCTCGTGCCCCTAATCAGGGTACGGGTCGTGACAATGTGTTGATATTACATAGCGACGTTATTAGCGACGTTGACTGACTTTTTGCTGACATGTCCCACTTGCCATGTCAGTTTAATAGTGACGTGCTGATACGTACATAGCGACGTTATTCAGCGATCCTGGTTTCAGGTTAGCGATGTTCAGATACACATAGCGACGTAAAATTTGTCGCTAAGCGTCGCTAAATCGTTAAATTCTAAAAAAAAGATTCGGATTGTTTTTTCTATATAGCATTATACTGTATTTTAAATGACAGTTTGCAAATAATAGACCCGGAGCAACCTCGTACAATTCCTTGAGTTCGCCGACCCCTTAGGTGGAACACTCACACGGTAAACCAATATAGAGACAAATGATAAAAATGTACTACCAATAATCAAATAAATAGAATTCGTCGATCAAAAAGATAGGAAATAGTCGGGTGGATACAAATCCACTACCAAACGACTATAAAAAGAGTTATTCGATAATGTTTAACATAATACAAATGTCACTAAATGTATAAATAAAATAAAGGCCCAACAATGGGTCAGCAACACAACAAATGAAAATAAGTCCAATAAAGGACTACGCCAAGTCAGGAGGAAGAGGAGGGGAGGCAGTCCCCGTATCTGGGAGAACATGAACCTATACTGCGCCAGGGTCAGTGTCACCGGTGACGACTCATCAGTAGAAGGAGAGGAGTAGTAGAACCGATACTGGTGGTGTGTGTAGGAACCCTAGAGGGGGTGAATAGGGCGAAGCTAGCAATTCAAGCACTAAGCACTAGTTAATAGGCAATTTAAAAATATAAGTGCAAGAGATTTAGCAACAACAATACCGACACACGATATATCCTGGTATCCTCCCAAGGGGCACTCCAGTCCCGGAACTCTCTCGGCTTTAATACTATTATGCAAATAGTACAACGTGAGTTTTCATCCGAAGGCCTCACCAACTTCTTACACAAGAGCTTTAGTCCGAAGGGCTTTCCGACTTCAATACAAGAGCTTTAGTCCGAAGGGCTCTCCGACTTCAATACAAGAGCTTTAGTACGAAGAGCTCTCCGACTTCACGAGAGTTTGGATCCGAAGACTCTCCAACTTCACGAGAGTTTGGATCCGAAGACTCTCCAACTTCAACCTTTCACAAGAAGGCTTTTGATCTTTTTACAACAAGATAAAGATCTCTTTTACAACTCAAGAACACTCTAACACAATTTGTGGATGGAAAAAAAGCTTTGGTGGAGTGTTTGTGGATAAGCTTTGGTGTATTGGAAATTTTTAGGCTCAAAGCATCAACCTTGAATGAAGGAATTCAACGCTATTTATAACCAAAGTATTAAAAAGAGATTAAAGGCAACTTTTCAGTCAGTGACGGTATACCGTCGGTACGAACCGGTATACCGTGGAATACCGGTCTGGAATTGAACGGCTAGAAGTATAGTCGTTGGGATCATTAAATATTCGAAATCGACCGTTAGATTTTCAACGTTACTGAATCGGTATACCATCGGTATAGATCGGTATTACGTCGGTATACCAATTTTATAGACAGAAACTTTCTGTGAACAAAAATCGGTATACCGTCGGTATAAACCGGTATACCGTCGGTATGCCAATTTTCATCCGAAAATGATCCTGGGCTAATTTCTACCCTAGCTTTGATTTTGCCATCCATTTCTTGTGTTTACAATTATTACTAGGACTCATTACAGACTCCAGATATATTGTAGCAGGTGCAAGCTTCTTCAGAGTCTTGAAATGATAATGGCATGGCATGGCTTCTTTTCTTGATAGATGTTGGCTTCTTCTTGACGTCAGCTGTCCAAAGATATCCAGTTTGTGAAAACTAAATACCTTTCGGGGCTTCCTCGAACCCCCGACGAGGGCACTGTCCCTCGACCCCCGTCGCTGACCGGGCTGCGGAACCCCCGAGTGCGTGGCTCCGGAGTTATCGTCGGTGGTTCAGAGAAATCTTGTGGGATCCGTCTCTTTGGCCCACCATGATTTTTTATTGCATATCCATATTGATCTTGATTATTACTTTTTTGCATGTACATGTTAGATGACAAAGTAATATACATGTAGTAAATATGATAAGCTAAAGCACATAGGACAATGCTAAGTTTAAGTATAAGATCTATAGTGACAGCATAAATATTAGTGATATCATAATGTAAACTTAATTGAATAACCATAATCAAAACATAGTTTTGATTTTGGTAACTCAATTAAATTTAAGATATATATATATAAAAACATATCACTAATAAGTAAAATAATAAGCACATATCACCAAAGGTATAAGTATAGTAAAATGATATAGTGATAGTATAAAGATTAGTGATAATGAAATGCTAAACTTAACAGATTAACCATATTCAAAAATATGATATAATCATTGAGCCAATAGTGTGGATGCCGATGCACAACCAGGAAGTATCTGCTCCATGGCTAGCAGTCTAGAGTTGGTGGAATCCATAAGAGCCCAGCCTCGAAAGCTGATCGCCCAGGGCCAGCTGTGACCCCTCACGCCTGATGGCAAGATCATCCTCTCCTGCACACATGAACGGCACGATCCGTCCTCTCGCCCGTCTCCCTAATGGTGCGCTCGAGCATATCAAATCGTGCGGTCAGTGCGTATCGTCTGTCTACGACTGAGACTGGGGCTATTCGCAATCCTCCACAACAGCTCATCATGCAGCTCAGTAAGCTAGCGACGGAGTTCCTCCACTCGGACCGACTGTGAGCGCTATGGGGAATGTACACTGGGAGGGGGCCCTGGATGACTGTATCGCCACAAAGGTGTCGTAGGATCCCGTACCGTAGTACGTACCCCTCTAAGACCACCAACGACGGTCATCCAGAGCTCGTCCAACGTCTGAGTCGGAGGGGGCAGCGAGGAAGTACCAGCCCCTCCCTCCGTAGATGCACTAGTAATCTCATACTCTAGCCTAAGATGCTCATCCTAGAAAGTACACATCTCGATAAGTATAATATTTACTACCAACCTAGTTGTTCCATGTTTATGGATATATATTGCATATTTCTTAAGTTATACTAAAGTTGGTGATATGTAAAGTAATACATACATAACTCTGCGTGGCCCGGTCATCGATGAGCTTTCCGTCATTTCGATGGGTGACCAGGAAGACGGTCACCATGTTGGCGCCCTCATCCCTCTTTTATCTGTTGTAATAATTTGTTTGTCATTGAAATTAAACATTTTATTCCTACTTTCATTAAAATAATATATTACAGTTAAACATACCAGGCGACGAAAATGTTCCGTCATGGAAATTCTGCCACACACCACTTCCCTGCCCTCGTCCTAGCCGCCTTCGCTTTTCTGACCGTTTTGTACCTAGGAGCGAATCTAGCCTTAATCACAGTCCACTGCTCGGGCGTGATCCAACCTTGGATCGATTTTTCGGAGCAGTCTCGAGCCTTTTGGTCGTCGATCGCATCCCGGATCAAGTTGCGGCAACGCAAAAAATTGCTTCTCGATCATCTCAGCCCGGTGTGGTGGATAAAGATATATTTTCTACAAAAATTAAATTAGTTAGTTATATAATATGCATAAAAGATGATTTATACTAAAAGAATATACTTTAGTTACCTTGAAGTGGGTAAACCAGAATGCCTTCCTCTCGTCCGAGGCATCCGAGTAGTTGATCCAAGGGCCCCCGTAGTTGGACCTCAGAAATAGTCCCAATGCCCTCTGAACTGACGGAGGACGATATCTACACAATGATAATTAAATTCATGAATATATAGATATAAGTATAAATAAATGTTAACTAATTAACTTACTTTGTAGGCCCGTCGGACCAAATCTCCATCATCGTTCGTCCGGAGGGGCGTATGGAGGATCGCTCGGATCATATGGAGTCGGCGTAGGTGCGATCCTCTACCGCTCCTCTGTATCCATAGTGTCGTCCGCAGCAGGAATGCTGGACGGGCTAGGATCAGGCCTGGAACTGTCTATCCCAGGAGTACTGCCACGTACTACCGATCCACTCGAAGATCTGAGTGGTTGGTACACTAGAGTACTAGGAAACGAGGGTCCGGAACCATCATCCAGAGTACCACTCCATGCACCGGTGGAACCTCTACCACCACGGAACTCCTCTACCGGTAGAACCTCTACCGGTATGGGCACCGGTACGATCCTCTTCGTCCTGCCATACTTGATAAAAATAGATATCTACAAGAAATGTTACATATTCTAAATCAAATATGCATGCATTTAGCATATCACAGTTTATAAAAAATAGATCTGGAGCAACCCTCCGTTGAATTTGTAGATAATAACCATGCATTTAACATATCACAAAACATCCATGTCTAGATAATAGCATCAATAAACATCAATGTCTAGAAAACATCCAAAAACATCCAGAAAACATCCAAGTCTATATAAGTCATATCATAGAAGTCAACTAGAAAGATCCAGAAACATCCAAGTCTAAATAAGTACCAGAAACAAATTCGGTCAAAAGTCATATCATATATATCTACCCTCTATGGGGCAGATACAACTCCCTCAGCACCGCGCATAAGAAGGGTCCACGCCAGCAAGATCAATATTTATAGGAGCTGGATGACTGGAACTCCCGGTAACTGCCTTCTGGTGCCACTTTCTCCTTTACAGATCTCGGCTTTCGGAATACTTCCTTCTTAATAGTAGAAGGAAGCACTTATTCCTTAACTTGATCTCTGCTTTAGGTATCACCTCCTCAGCAGGCGGAAGCACTTCTTCCTCATCAGCAGGAGGTACCACTACCTCCTCAGCAGCCATATATGCCTCTCTTAAGCGACGTGCTCTGGTCATGGGTGCCATCTGGTAAGTAAGATTGATGAAAATATGAGATTAATTAGGGGTTAAACAAAATGACAGTACATTTCACAAGTCTAAATAATTGTTGCATGGAAATTAATTAGTGGTTAAACATATTTTATATTTTATTTTATTTTCAATCATTTGAAAATTATCTTCTTCGTTCTCCGCGTCCTCATCTTCCTCTTCCTCCTCATCTTCGCTTTCATCTACTTTGTTTTTCTCTTTGGATCTACCTCTTCTACACGATTAGACGTGTAATGTGGAACTTCTGTTGTGTCCACGTCAACTGTATTTGTTACGATAGGTAGCTCGTCCTCTAATAAGCTATTTCATCAACATTGTAGGTATTTTTGGCTTTAGTCTTGCATAGTCTAACCTAGTTGTTCCCCTTCTAGGATAAGTAGTGAAGTAAACGAGTTGAGCCTGACTTGCTAGGATAAATAGTTCGTATGTAGATCTGATACACAAACAACTATTTTTGGTCGAATCAAGATCCAGAAAGTTCTTCTGATTGGAGCATTTGTTGAACCTAAACCCATTCACACAATAGCTTGGACAATTTTGACAGAATAAATTGGCCCCTTGGATAGTGTTCTAGACTCATTCTCTAGTGTTGCGTCTGGACGATCGACCTAAATACCAAAGATAAGAAACTAAATTCAGCGTTCCGTTAATTACTGTGTAAAGTGCATATACAAAAACTAATTACCGAGCATCTTACATATGCACTCAACCATGAAGGAAAATAACGTCTCATTTCTTGTTCTAGTTTTTCATCCGTTATGTACTGTCTACTCGACATCACCTTATCATTAAATGTGCTGAAAATAACAACACATCGACAATTAGTGTAATAGTAATATTGGATACTATTACATGCATAGATGACGTAAATATGGAGTATTAGTTACTTACCCCTCAACTTCTCCTCTCCACTTCATCCTCGTCGCAGTTGAGTAATATATATAACTGAGTAGCCCTTAGTTTCTCGTCATTCAGATATCTTTTCTTCATTTTCCCGAAGGCTTTTCGAAAGCATTGAAAACTTTCATCTTATCATTAGATTCAAGATATCCTTTGTTGTTTCTCGGAGCTCTTGTTCTATTAGTAGCAACATGTGGCTTGAAAACATCGAGTAGAAGTTTGTAATCTCCTCGAGAACATAGGCTTCACAAATAGAACCCTCGACCCGAGCCTTTTTTACCTTCTCTTTAGGTGGTTCAAATGTCGCTCAAACGGGTATATCCACGATAACCGACGGGCCCACCAACGTTTCTCATAGAAAGATGAATTGGCAAATATTCATGGAATCGAAGAACCCATGAGGGAACACCCTCTCAAGCTTGCACAGTATTACCAGCTTGCACAGTGTTACCACAATGTCCTTCTCTTGCTTTTCTAAACGATCGACAAGCAACTTGTAGAACAAAGATCTCTGAAGATATGCTCAACACTGTCATTGGATCCCAAATGACCGACGATAATAATTCCTGAAATGCAATCAGAATTAACCTCGCCATAAATACGTGACAGTCGTGGCTCTTCATACCCATCAGTTTGTTCTCTTCGGGTCGACGTATCTTTTTAAATTCGACACATATTCATCAGAAATTTTAGGTCCTGAATCCACCTACAAAGTCTTCCTTTATCCTCCTTGTCTAGAGAAAAAAATGCCTTTGGCTGCTTATACTTCCCATTGCCTACCTTTATCAAATGCAATGCAGGACGTCTACATATATCTTCCAAGTCCAACCTGGCCTTGGAATTGTCTTTCGTCTTTCCTTTACGTCCATCACAGTATTAATTATGTTGTCAAACACATTCTTCTCGTTATGCATGACATCAAGGTTATATCTGATCAGATTGGGCTCCAATATGGCAGGTCCCAGAATATACTTCTTTTGTCCAATTATGAGTGAGGCCAAATTCATCACACTTGTATCCCTTTGTAGCTCTTCAATAGCACTTAGAAAATCCTTGACCTCCTCCCATATCGTGTCTCCGGTCCACCTTGGCGGTGGATTTGCCTTCTCCACAACGTCGACACGAAAAACATTTTTTTTCTTCAGAACGGATGGTCCTTTGGCAGGAATTGTCGATGACAATCGAAGAAGCACGATTTTCCTACGTATTTAACGAAAAGCCTTGTGCGGTCCATACAATACGAATATGAGAGACGGCCACGAGTGCTCCATCCAGATACATTCATAGGCCGATATCGTTGATGGTCCACATCAGTGCGGCCCTCATCTGAAAGTTCTGCTTTCTGGAAATATCATACTTGTTGGCGTATACTTTCCATAGCTGATTTAATTCATCTATTAACAGCTGTAAGTAGACATCGATATTCCTTTTCGGATTGTTCGGACCCAGATAATAACGGTTAGGAACATGTAAGGAGTCTTCATACACATCCACGACGGTAAGTTGTACGAAGTGACAATCACTGGCCAACACGAATATTGGGAACCCGAAAGTCCGAACGGTGTAAAACCGTAAGAGGATGTTTACAAAACAAAAAAGTTTATAACAAACTTAGAAAAGAGTACAAAGTACAATGAATTCTGGGAAGTATAACTTTAGAATCTGATCAGAAGATGATCACTTTATCCCTTGGACTATGTGAACTTGAAGACTAGAGCCTCTGGAGAATGCAGCAGCAATTTTGCAAGAGTTTTTGATCTATGTCATGCTTTGACAATGGCTGAAAACTCTATTTATAGAGTTCTGGAAATAACTATTTTAGCAGTTATTCTGATGTGCAAGAGGTTGAACTGCGCCACTTTGGATTGCACCAACTTCAGGTTGCAACTTCCATTCAGTTACTCGAACATGCACTAACTGTATTTAGACGCGTGGCATCATATGATTGAAATACGCATGGTCGTGTACAAGTAGTGGACACGTTTTGAG
This sequence comes from Iris pallida, assembly GCA_029216955.1. Taxonomy (NCBI): domain Eukaryota; kingdom Viridiplantae; phylum Streptophyta; class Magnoliopsida; order Asparagales; family Iridaceae; genus Iris; species Iris pallida. The sequence continues at coordinate 289,984 of JANAVB010026800.1, read as the reverse complement.
TGAGTGTCATGTGTGCCACGTCATCCTGCTTCAGAATGTAAGTTGCTTCAACTTTATCAAGTTGCGCGAGCTTCAGTCAACGAGTCAAACTGCGCCTGATTAGGTTGTGCCTAAGAAAAACTCAATACATAGGCACGTGGCAGCATTTAAATGTGAGGAGAATTGTTCAGATTGTGCCTAGGCGTAACTCACAGGTGCACAGGACAGCTGTCATCAAATCATAACAGATCGTCTCTAGCGTCGTGCTCTGCGGGATTCGAAGAGATTTTTTTCGTTCACATGCTGTCAGTTGTCAGTGCTGTCAGTTAATAATGGCAATTATTTGTTAGGTACCACGTAGATTTTGACGTAATGTGATGGGGCGTAGTCTAATTTGGTGCAACCTGAACGGTGGCGCAGCTTGATCTGAGCTTCATAACAGTGGCGCAGCTTGATTTTTGGGGCACAACTTGATTGCTGAGCAATAAAAACATGGCACAACTTGATTTTTAGGCTCTACAAGACCCCTTCAAAGTTTTTGAATTTTGAAATGTCACAAAACTTCGAAATACTTTGAATTATAACAATGACTGAGTCAAGTTGCGCCTGTCTCGCGCAGTCTGTTGCAAGCAGTTACGATTTTTCGTGCGCAACTCAGGGTAACTGTTAGGATTCTGTCCTTTAGGCATAAATAACCCTCGTTTAATCGATTGTAATTCTTTACATTTACTTTTAATCTTCTGAGAGAATACTGTGAACTCTTGCAATCCTTATTCTTCGACTATTTCCTCGAAGTCATGGCTCCCAAGAAGACCATCGCCGACAAGGAGAAGGGTGTCGCCGCCCCTTCGACTCATGCTCCGCTGACCCGCGCGTCACAATATGCGTCGTCCTCTTCTCGACGAAAGACTGCAAACTCAGCTCTGGAAGGTGATCAAAGACGAATAAATTGAACTTAAGGAAGATAAAATTGACATGTGCCCTCTTCTTAGAGTGTTTGGCGCAACACAAACTCTGTGCCACCCCTTCTTAGTTTTGGTTACTTTATTTGAACATTGTTCGTTCTTACGAACCGTGTTGCACAATCTGTTGTGCAACTCAGTTGTGTTGTGCAATCAAAAATATTGTGCAAACAATTTATAGCAATATATATGTAGCACAAACTGAGATGTTGCGTAACTTAAGTTTTGCAGCACAATATGTTGCACAACCCAGGTTGTCACGCAACTAGAATTTGTACAACTGAATTGTTGCGCAAGCCAAGATTGGTACAACTCAGGATGTTGTGCAACCTTGGATATTGTGCAACCTACGATGTTGCACACCTAGAATATTATGCAACTCAGGTTGTGTGCAACTTAACTGTTGCGCAATTTATGATGTTTGCGCAACTTAATTGATTGGCTCTTAAAAAAGCTGTATACTCTTGTTGCTTCTAACTTTTTTTTATGTATTTTTGCAGTTGATCTCAGCGAAGACCCAAATGCTGAAAGATTTGCTTCAGCATTCAATGTCCCGGAGTACAAGGAAAATTTGTCTCATATCACATTCCCTCAGTACGACGGTCCTGAAGCACGAAAAACCCTCCTCATGGCTCAAGAGAACCAAACCTTGCTGAGCTTAATGAATGGGGAACCCTTAGAAAGCCTGGACACTGTAGTCCACAAAAAACCTGTCTTTCTATTCAGGGATGCCATCAAGAAGACTTCCCAACCTATGACCAGAAAAGAGGGGAGAATTTTCATAAATAAGGATAAAGTCATATACCTCACGGAAATATCAAGGTCTATGGCATTATCCAATATGTTTTTGCCAGCTATCCCAGAAGAATGTCATAGGATCTGACTCCCATTCAGCAGGCAAGAGTCGGCAAAATCTGTTATAGAATGGGTCCGAAGTACAGGGACCTCTTTTATAGTACTTCTGAAAAGTATAGTACACACTTGAGAGGTTTGAAGCCAAGCTGCATCCCTTCCGAGGATTCCTCTCTGCTCTTTCCGGTCAGAATACCCATTTTTGCAAATATATTTGCAAAAGCTGAATGAAGATATCCAGACCGTGCTATGCGTATGACAGGTCTGGTTAACCCAGATATGAAGCTCTGGAGCAGTTTGTCTATTTGGATTTTGAATCAATTCAAGGACAAGCACCTCGATCTAGGTCTCTACAATGCCATCTGGACTACAGTATATGGCATTCGTCCGAACGCTCATATGTTCTTGGCTCTAGTAGAGAGGTACAATGAAAGTACTGGGACTTTCATGACTCCCCATGGAGAAATAGGATTTGCTCTTCATGAGATGGAATATCTCTCTCACCTACCAATGGGCGATAATCCATACGAAGAGTATGTGCCCACAAATGACGAATTGGATGCTATAGAAGAGGAGAACCCTATATGATCATCGTCTTCCAAGAATTATTGTGTCACTATAAGATCTGCTCTACTACAAAAGTGCCACTGCAGGTACTTCTTATACTACCAAGTGGGACATCTCTCTTCTTGGGTCATGCACGAGAGGACAAGCCACTTGAAAGTCAAGCCTGTGCTCCTCGTTTCTTTGAACCCTTCAATCAGAGCGACATATATCTGATGGAGCAATATGATCAAAGAGATGTCATGCTGGATGAGGATTTGGATCCATTCAAGGCTGGTGACACTCTCCAGAGTTACCTTAGACAGGGTTACAGATCCATGTCTCAAGAGGCCCAGGTAGCGGGTTTTCTATCTTTATGGCTACGGTGCTTTATAGTTCCAAGAGCCAATGCAGTCGACAGATTCCATCGGGGTATCCTGTTTGCTGCAGTATGTCTTGTCTTTGGATACAAGATGGATCTCTTATCGGCCATGACCTGTCGCTTGAACGCAGAATTGCGTTCTTTTGTACAGACCATGCTAAATACAAAGCGGCAAGGCAAGATTTCCTCGTACTGAGATGTCATACACCTATCTATTTGGATGGCTATTGCTTCACCATCCTTGTTTGATGAACCCAAATATGGGAATTGTCAGCAGAGATTTCATCAGATGCTACTCCAGTGCTCATTGGCAATATACTGCTCTTTCAGAGTACAAATTTGCCTTGAACCGTGGATCGGGATGGAGTTTTCAATGTTTTGAGCCTCTCATGGGTATGAGGCTATGTCTCCACAAATGATGGATTTGACTGCAGAACCACTCCGTTTAAGCCTACCCACCTTTTCGTGGCTGCAGGCGATCCATCCCTCCATTTGGTCTACAGATTCGAGGAATAGTGCTATTTGGAACGTTACTTGCCACGACCCGCACCTGCTTTTCGGATGCGAGCTCGTGAGCAAGCCAGCTACGCATCAAACGGACTCCAGCCTGACTCAAATGTAAACGCTGTCACGGCTAGGGTAAGCTGCCAAATCATGGCAAATAAATCTATATATCAATCCATAATAAATGTACGAAACATGAATGAACACTATGGGTCGTGGTCTGCAGCCAACTAGCATATATGTCCAATAAGACTCTAAGAAAGTAACAAGTGTCTAAAACTGAATCAGAAAATATGATATCTCATGATAAGGTATGAAAGCACGAGCAGATAAAAACACAATAAGATACCTGAATCCCGCAAGCGTATCATCACATCTGTCATCCAGAACTACTAGCTAACTCCATGCAATCGCTAAACCTGAAGAGATCATCAGGTCCTCAGGGGACATAGCAAGATACATAAAAATATGCTTATCTAGTAGTTTATCATTGTAACGACCATTGTTCGTATTACGTATTTTGGTATACATGTACGTATATTGTATGTCTCATTGCATGATTGCTTGGTTCGGTTCAACTTGCTGGTTCGGCTTGGCTTGGTTTTTCATATGGACCAAACCCCCCACCTACCACCCCCTCCTTCCTTTATAGCTGCCCACTTTTTCTCTCTCTCTCTCTTTATTTACTTTCATTAACTCTTCTTCATTACTTCTTCTTCTCCACCATTACTCTCTTTACCTAACATGAGGTTTAGGCAAGTGCAACTTGCTTCATGGAGGAACCCAAGTTTTATTGTTCTATTTTTTCTTTTCAAATTTTACGTCACTTTAGTACTTAGCTTTTCGAATTTCATGATTCATTTCATATAGATCTAAGTTTTAGTATTTTGATCCTCTTGGTTTTGATCTTCTAAAACTGGCTTGCTTTCGAAAACTAAGAGTTTCATGTAGGGGAATTTGATTTTTACACAAGTTTGGTTTTAGGATGGACAGATTTCACCAAGTCCTGGCCGAGATGGAGTTCCTTGAGTTCCTCAGCTTTTTACGCATGTTGGTCCTTGCCATGGGAGAAGACGAAGTTTTACGTGCACGTTCTAACGTGTTAGCGTTGTGTTTAGCCTTTACGCCAACGTTTTACGTGCCAGCGTATATTTCAACCTTTTACGCACACGTCTTAACGTGCCTGCGTAGTGCCCTCTTCACGCACACGCCATTGCGTGCTAGCGTAGCCATTTTTCGCTGAGTTCGTTTGAACTCTATGCCGGGATCCTCCCGCTCGCGTAGAATTGTTCTCGCGTAGAATTGTTCTCGCGTAGACTTGGCTCGAGTGGATTCTCATGCGTAAAATCTCGCTCGGATGTTCGTTCGCGTAAAATTCTACTCGCGTAAAATTCTTATGCGTGTATAATTACGCTCACGTATAACCCGGCTATCGTAGAACCCCACTCACGTGAATTTTGTTCGGTAGAGCTAGCTCTCTCTTGCCCTCACTTGCGTAGAGCCGTTTTACGCTCGAGGCCTTTGGCCTAGCGTAGAGGCTCACTCGCGTAGACTTTGAGCCTTGTGCCTCCGATTGTCTTTTATGACTTGCACTTTTCATGACTTGACAAACACGAATTGAGTGATGCGACCGGATTAATATTGGTACATGGCATAGCATGGCATGGCAAGTACTTGATATGATATGACATAACAAGATATGACAAGTACGCATGGTGGTAACTATTGAAAGCTATTGCGACGGCTTGCATGTCATGACCGTAATAAATGACCTGGACACCGTGGATGATTGTGTTTGCATAATAAACCAGTACTGTCTTGAATCATGTCTAGGATGGGGATCCCTGAATGCCACGGTCAGGGGTACCTACTGAAAATTGACTAGGGCTATGTAAAACCCCAAAATTTCTACTATTTTTTTATTATTTAAAATTTGTACTGATTTAAAAATTTTGTAAAATACGTCGCGTAGTCGTATTATACGTCGAGCACGAATTTTTTTTTTTAATTTGCTCGACGAGAGCGATTATGTGCGAGCGTACATAATTTAGAAAAATATTCTTTTTCTACTTTCATAATAAATATAATAAATATTTTTAGTTATCATACTAAATTTTCAAGATGACGATTTTATTTATGAAAGCCTTTTCGCTTATGGCAGTTACTAAAATAATATTCTTTATAAATATTATTTTAATTATTATTAGTGCATTTAAATAATAATATATTTTTCGAAATTATTTATTATTAGTTTTTGGAGAATATATTTCGAAATCATTGAGGAGATTTAAATCTTGATTTGAAACTGTAGATTTATTTAATTAGTTAATATTTGAAAATTGAGTTATTCCATTTGATTTTAAACTAGGAAATTTAATTTAAATTAGATTTGGATTTGGATTTGGATTTGATTGCTTTAAATTAAATTAGGAATTATCTAATTTGGGTTTTAAATATCCTAATTCCTATCTAATTGGGAATTTCCACATCCTATAAATAGGCAGGTACCTCCAATATTTTCTCCACATTATTCCTCCACAATTCCACAAACAAATTGTGCGTGCCTCGTGTCCGTGTTCTACCATCAAATTCTTATTCCATTACATTACAATTACATTATCCCCTTCGTGTCGACAATCCCGACACAATTAATCCCTAACCTATCCCTATTCTAAATCCACACAACCTTGACACGTTGTTCCCCGCTCCACCGCCGGACTCCCTCTTCCTGTCGTCACCCCTGACCGTACCATCTTCGGCAGCCACCAACACCTGTGGCCGACAACAACATTCTTCCCCAACCAAGCCAACCCATCACCTCCTGCCACCCTCGACAGACCCGACCATCCACGACACCACCATCCATCACCGCCCCCATCACCAACACCATCGTCTCTGAGACCACCGCCACCAAACCCCGGACAAACCAGCACACAACCACCACCACCACCACCGTGGCAGCCAACACCAAGCAGCCCAACCAAACCCGGACCTCCCCCGACGTGTCCGGCCATACGCCGTGTCCCCAAAAATCTAACAATATAAAATCCTTACCTCTCCGGCCGCCGTCCTCCCGAAACACCCTCCTCCAGATCCGCGCGCTCGGCCTCGCCTTGCCGACGCTCCTCTGCGAGACCAGCGTTGCTTCGAATCACAGCGGTCGCCTCCAACGCGCTCCGGCGAGCCGCATCTCTGTGACCGAAGCGTCGTCGAACGCCGGACCACCGACTCCCCCGCAGCGCCGAACACCTGAACCCCTCTCTCGTCGCGCTCGACCTTCCCCAAGCCATCCGCGCCCCTGGCCGCCGCGTTCGCTTCGCTCCGCCACTCAACGCCGGAGCAGCGCCCGGCGAGTCGCCGTCGCCATCCGTACCGTCTGTGCCACCGAAAAACCCCCACACCTCCGTCTGCCGACCTAAGCTCCGTCGCTGCCGGAGTACGCCGCATCCGCCCCGTCCTCTTCCAGTCACCTCCGCCGTCCCGCCACCGGAACCCTCGTCGCACGAAACCCCCCTTCGAACTCCGATCTCCCTTACCAGGTCCTCCGCCCCTCTATTCTTCCGCCCGACCGCCTCCGACCTCGTCTCCGCCTCTTTCTTTCCTTCCGCTCGATCGGCTCCACCCCGATCCGCCCGCTCCCTCTCTCCTCCGAGCCCTTCTCCTCTCTCGCTCATCCCATTTTCTTTCTTTCCCTTTTTGGCTTTCTATCAGTGCTGTTCTCTCGGAAAGAGAACAGCGGTTTAAGTATTTTTTTAAGTTGCTTTTCTTCTCTTAGTAAATTGATTTCTGAAGTTTTTAGTTGCTTTTCTCTTCTCTTAGTTAATTGATTTCTGAAGTTTTTAGTTGTTTTTTTGCTGTTTGGTTTTGTTATTTTTATGTTAGTTGATACATTTTTTACATATTATATTTTTAGGATCATTATCATTATTATTATTATTAGTATTAATGTATGTATGTAGTATATATTATTATTATATTTATTATTATTACTATGGTTATCAGTTACTTATTGTAGTTTCTGGTTTTATTATTATAGGTTAATTATTATATTGATTATTATATTTAAATTAATATTTTGATAATGTATTACTATTATTTTCAAACTGTATGTAAATAGATAGAGCTGTATATACTTCTAAATTGATTTTTCCTAAAGTATTTAATAGATTTTTATTGTATTCATTCGAAATATTTTCTACCAAATCCTACTTTTACAAACTTAGGGTTTTGATTTATCAAAGTATTTAACCTAAAATTATTTTGGCCTAATAAAAATTGCAGTTTCCAAATTATGATATATAACCATCTTCAAGTATTTGGATGAATTTATTTTTCAAAGATTATAAAATATTTTCTAAAATCATATTTATCGAATTTCCTCCGATTATCCTTCCGTCCATGACCAACCCTATTACCCCCGTTTCCTCACCAATTTCGTACTCCCATATGTCTACCCTAACTATTTTGACCGTACTGGACCCAATGAGACTGTCCGTGCCACCATCAGATGTCCCCTGTGTAGTTGTTACACCAATGTCGCAAGTTCATGCCACCATGATTATCGTAGCACACCAGGCGCTCTACCAGGCAAGACACCTTGCCATTAGCTGTTATTTATTTTAGCTCATATTTCATGCACTATTTATTTTCTTTATGCAAAAACTGTGATACATGGCATAACTGTTAGAACTTACTGTTCTTTATTTTCTGTTGTGTATTATTTTTCTTACAAATTAAACCTAGATTTAAGGGACCACCTTGTGTGTTGTATTCATTGGCCTTGACACGTTGTAACACGAAGTTGTGTGTCGCATATAGAACACGGAAGTACGTGATTGGCTGGCCACCAGTACGTACAAGCCGTGCGATAGGAATAACCGCTAATAGAGATTGCATGCTAGTTTGACTTAGCGGTTATAGTGTTTTGTGTTGTGGATACAACACAGTAGGCATTGGGTGGGGAGGACAATTCCTTAGCGTATGGGCTTCGATGCACTTCCCTTGTGACCCGGACTCTCCGCTGGAGATACGGGATTGATGACCCATGCTCTTCCTGCTGGGGCCTCTGGTGCCCAAAGGGGGACTATGCCGATCCTATTTAGCCAGGGCCCATGCGTAGGAAGGATTGTTCTTAACAACATTTCACTTAGAATGGTAGGCTACCCTATCCGTTAGGTACGAGTACTTTTGGTTTGGGTACTTGTATCTGACCGTGACTTGAAACAATAACTTGTCGCGAATTAGTTCGTCACATCTTGTCCTTGTTTGGTTGTAGGTGTGACTTACTACTTCGATGAGAAGGTATTGAACCTTGTTGGGGTCCGGATACCATATCGGATTCTTAGCATGGAAAGATACGTCGTCGTGAATTAGTTTACCATCTCTTGCCCTTGTTTGGTTGGAGGGATGGTACGCTCGTTCAGTAGGTGCGTATTGGACCATGTTATAAATTCGATTGACTTATTTATTGAGCAATATTTATTTAGTTTATATGGCATGCTATTATGTGTCTTGTTACGTCCCTCTGAGGACCTGGTTGTCTTGCCAGGTGTGTGCTACTGTCATTTGCAGGTGCTTTAGCTCTAGCCGTGTTCATTGCTATTTCTCGAAGATGATTGCACTTGGATCGTCTTCGCTTCGCTCGCCACTCATTTCATTTTCTATGTACTTTTCCTTATTTTGTTGGTAGTGGATTTGTCTCCGCCCAATATATTGTATCAAGACAATTCATTATCTTTATATGATGTCTTTTATTCATTTATTTTGTGTGGATGAGTTTAGTTATGGTTCTATTGCATTTTACAGCTTATGTATTTATACGAGGCTTCCATATATTGGAGTATACTTCGTATGAATACAGCTGGCATGTCTACGTTCCTAGTCCTACGTATTTTGGGACTGGGGCGTTACATGTTTTTGTGGTGGCCCATGCAGGTCAACATAAATTGTTTGGTTATTTTACCATACCAAGCAAGCCTGCGTATAGGATTAGAAGTCTAGGATCTCATCCACATACTTGACCTCTTTCCTTGATTTTATCTACCGTTTGACACATCAATTGCATCTTGCTTGCTTCTTTCCATCCCTATTCTTATCCCTTCGTGCTTACTAGAGATTGACCCTATAGTTAGTTGTCCCAAAACACCATTAGTTAATTCTTTAAGTTGGGTAGACTACCTTATGACCTAGCAACCCCTTTGACCTAGTGACCTATATAGCAAGCTTATTTAGATCCTAGAATCTAGAGGACCTAACCCATCTAGCCAACCAAGAACTTGGACAAGAAGACTATAGGACAACTGTATGACTTAGAATCATTCTACCTTCTTTTAATCTCTCGTGCCTATGTATTTACCATTTGACTAAATGATGCTAATATAGCCTTTTTGCAAGCTTATCTTTTATCGAGCTTGTTCAAGACATATGATTGGAAGAGCTCCTACTAACATGTTGTCTAATCGGAACCGGTGCATAATGGTCTGATCAACCAAGTGCACTTTGGTTCACTTTTGCCTATTATTCTACGTTGATGGGGACATAGTTGAACTTGTCCTCTAGAGTCCCATCCACGAGCCTGACAATTCCTTTGAAATTATTCGATCGTCTTTGAATCACAAATTTGTATTCGATAACGCCTCCTTCGAACTCTATATTGCTTTCACCTTCACCTATTTTCGAAGAACGAAAGCATTATACTAGCACTCCCTCTAGCCTTCCTATCGGCTATGATCTCTCCCTCGATATTGCTATCCTAAACTACTCGACTCTATCAAAGACCCTCTAATCGCTTAATTAAATCGAATCCATTTCGTTCTCTTAATCGTGACCATCATTCATTCCGACCGTACCGTTATTTCTATAATCTAGATCGCGATTCTTACGACATGATTTCGTAATCGATTGTTCCCCATCGATACCTCCTTTGTCCTCTCACCCCCCTACTAATTCTTAATTTCGAGGACGAAATTCTTTTAAGTTGGATAGGATATAAAACCCCTAAATTTCTACTATTTTTATTATTATTTAAAATTTGTACTGATTTAAAAATTTTGTAAAATACGTCGCGTAGTCGTATTATACGTCGCGTATGAATTTTTTTTTTATTTGCTCGACGAGAGCGATTATGCGCGAGCGTACATAATTTAGAAAAATTTTTTTCTACTTTCATATAATATATAATAAATATTTTTAGTTATCATACTAAATTTTTAAGATGACGATTTTATTTATGAAAGCCTTTTCGCTTATGGCAGTTACTAAAATAATATTCTTTATAAATATTATTTTAATTATTATTAGTGCATTTAAATAATAATGTAATTTTTTGAAATTATTTATTATTAGTATTTTTGGAGAATATTTTGAAATCATTGAGGAGATTTAAATTGATTTGAAACTGTAGATTTATTAATTAGTTAATATTTGAAAATTGAGTTATTCCATTGGATTTTAAACTAGGAAATTTAATTTAAATTAGATTTGGATTTGATTGCTTTAAATAAATTAGGACTTATCTAATTTGGGTTTTAAATATCCTAATTCCTATCTAATTGGGAATTCCCACATCCTATAAATAGGCAGGTACTCCTCCAATATTTTCTTCATTATTCCTCCACAATTCCACAAACAAATTGTGCGTGCCTTGTGTCCGTGTTCCACCATCAAATTCTTATTCCATTACATTTACAATTACATTATCCCCTTCGTGTCGACAATCCCGACACAATTAATCCCTAACCTATCCCTATTCTAAATCCACACCTTGACACGTTGTTCCCCGCGCCACCGCCGGACTCCCTCTTCCTGTCGTCACCCGTGACCGTACCATCTTTGGCCGTCACCAACACTTGTGGCCGACAACAACATCCTTCCCCAACCAAGCCAACCCATCACCTCCTGCCACCCTCGACAGACCCGACCATCCACGACACCACCATCCATCACCGCCCCCATCACCAACACCATCGTCTCTGAGACTACCGCCACCAAACCCCGGACAAACCAGCACAAACCACCACCACCACCACCGTGGCAGCCAACACCAAGCAGCCCAACCAAACCCGGACCTCCCCGACGTGTCCGGCCATACGCCGTGTCCCCAAAAATCCAAACAATATAAAATCCTTACCTCTCCGGCCGCCGTCCTCCCGAGACACCCTCCTCCAGATCCGCGCGCTCGGCCTCGCCTTGCCGACGCTCCTCTGCGAGACCAGCGTTGCTTCGAATCACAGCGGTCGCCTCCAACGCGCTTTGGCGAGCGCATCTCTGTGACCGAAGCGTCGTCGAACGCCGGACCGACTCCCCCGCAGTGCCGAACACCTGAACCCCTCTCTCGCCGCGCTCGACCTTCCCCAAGCCTCCAGCCGCACCCTGGCCGCCGCGTCCGCTTCGCTCCGCCACTCAACGCTGGAGCAGCGCACGGCGAGTCGCCGCCGCCATCTGTACTGTCTGCGCCACCGAGAAACCCCAGACCTCCGCCTGCTGACCTAAGCTCCGTCGCTGCCGGAGTATGTCGCATCCGCCCCGCTCCTCTTCCAGTCACCTCCGCCGTCCCGCCACCGGAACCTTCGTCGCACGAAACCCCCTTCGAACTCCGATCTCCCCTCACCAAGTCCTCCCCTCTATTCTTCCGCCCGACCGCCTCCGACCTCGTCTCCGCCTCTTTCTCTCATCCCGCTTGCTCGGCTCCACCCCGATCCGCCCGCTCCCTCTCTCCTCCGAGCCCTTTCCTCTCTCCGTTCATCCCTTTTCCTCTCTCTCCCTTTTTGGCTTTCTATCAGTGCTGTTCTCTCGGAAAGAGAACATCTGTTTAAGTATTTTTTAAGTTGCTTTCTTTCTCTTAGTAAATTGATTTCTGAAGTTTTAGTTGCTTTCTCTTCTCTTAGTTAATTGATTTCTGTTTAAGTTTTTAGTTATTTTTTTTGCTGTTTGGTTTTGTTATTTTTATGTTAGTTGATACATTTTTTACATATATTATTATTAGGATCATTATCATTATTATATTATTAGTATTAATGTATGTAGTAGTATATATTATATTATTATTATTATTATTATATTATTATTATTATTATTATTATATATTATTATTATTATATTACTACGGTTATCAGTTACTTATTGTAGTTTCTGGTTATTATTATTATAGGTTAATTATTATATTGATTAATTTAAATTAATATTTTGATAATAATGTATTACTATTATTTTCAAACTGTATGTAAATAGATAGAGCTGTATATACTTCTAAAGTGATTTTTCCTAAAGTATTTAATAGATTTTTATTGTATTCATTCGAAATATTTTTCTACCAAATCCTACTTTTACAAACTTAGGGTTTTGATTTATCAAAGTATTTAACCTAAAATTATTTTGGCCTAAAAAAATTGCAGTTTTCAAATTATGATATAACCATCTTCAAGTATTTGGATGAATTTATTTTTCAAAGATTAAAATATTTTCTAAAATCACATATTTATCGAATTTTCTCCGATTATCCTTCCGTCCATGACCAACCCTATTACCCCCATTTCCTCACCAATTTCGTACTCCCATATGACCCTAACTATTTTGACCGTACTGGACCAATGAGCTGTGCCACCATCAGAGGTCCCATTGTGTAGTTGTTACACCAATGTCGTAAGTTTATGCCACCATGATTATCGCAGCACACCAGGCGCTCTACCAGGCAAGACACCTTGCCATTAGCTACTTATTTATTTTAGCTCATATTTCACACACTAATTATTTCTTTATGCAAAAACAGTGATACATGGCATAACTATTAGAACTTACTTTTCATTATATTTTCTGCTGTGTATTATTTTCTTACAAATTAAACCTAGATTTAAGGGACCACCTTGTGTTGCATTCATTGGCCTTGACACGTTGTAACACGAAGTTGTGTGTCGCATATAGAATACGGAAGTGCGTGATTGGCTGGCCACCAGTACGTACAAGCCGTGCGATAGGAATAACCGCTAATAGAGATTGCATGCTAGTTTGACTTAGCGGTTATAGTATTTTGTGTTGTGGATGCAACACAGTAGGCATTGGGTGGGAAGGACAATTCCTTAGCGTATGGGCTTCGATGCACTTCCCTTGTGACCCGGACTCTCCGCTGGAGATACGGGGTTGATGACCCATGCTCTTCCTGCTGGGGCCTTTGGTGCCCAAAGGGGGACTATGCCGATCCTATTTAGCCAGGGCCCATGCGTAGGAAGGATTGTTCTTAACAACATTCACTTAGAATGGTAGGCTACCCTACCGTTAGGTACGAGTACTTTTGGTTTGGTACTTGTATCTGACCGTGACTTGGAACAATAACTTGTCGCAAATTAGTTCGTCACATCTGTCCTTGTTTGGTTGTAGGTGTGACTTACTACTTCGATGAGAAGGTATTGAACCTTGTTGGGGTCCGGATACCATATCGGATTCTTAGCATGGAAGATACATCGTCGTGAATTAGTTTACCATCTCCTGTCCTTGTTTGGTTGGGGGGATGGTACGCTCGTTCAGTAGGTGCGTATTGGACCATGTTTAAATTCGATTGACTTATTTTAGAGCAATATTTATTCAGTTTTATGACATGCTATTATGTGTTGTTACGTCCCTCTGAGGACCTGGTTGTCTTGCCAAGTGTGTGCTATTGTCATTTGCAGGTGCTTTAGCTCTAGCGTGTCATTGCTATTTCACGAGGATGATTGCACTTGGATCGTCGTTTCGTTCGACTCATTTCATTTTCTATGTACTTTTTCTTATTTTGTTGGTAGTGGATTTGTCTCCGCCCAATATATTGTATCAAGACAATTCATTATCTTTATATGATGTCTTTTATTCATTTATTTTGTGTGGATGAGTTTAGTTATGGTTCTATTGCATTTTACAGCATATGTATTTATACGAGGCTTCCATATATTGGAGTATACTTCGTATGAATACAGCTGGCATGTCTACGTTCCTAGTCCTACGTATTTTGGGACTATGACGTTACAGGCTAATAACTAAAAAATCCAGTAGTCATGAAGAGATGTCTTAGCTACAGACAATCTCGTTATCGGGCGCACTAATTGGACTTATAGCCGCCGATGAGTAGGGTACACTTCCAGCACACTGTCATGTTTGCCTCTTCATGGATGGGTCTTTGACCTGGATAACTTGATGGTCTGCAGGGCTTGTGGCTGTTGGAATAATCTTATTGCATCTTGCTAGTAACTAGGCCTGTGATAACCCTAGTTAGTTAAAGTATCAAGCCGTACTCATTGCATGGCCGTGAATGATTGGATGGAGTCTAGCAAGCCTGGTTTTGTCCTGATCCTGTGCAAGATTGTAGTATGACCTAATTTCTTGTACCTTACTTATCGAAATGTAAGATACCAAGTTCTGTTCAGGCGAAGGGTTATAACCCCGGTCCTTGTTTGGTTTAAGGGTTGTAACTTGGCTATCTGAATAGTCCCATGGTTATCCTATCATATATCGTCCTGATTTTAAGTTTACCTTGAAAATAAAGATCAGAGGTCCAGTTCTGTTCAGGCGAAGGATTACAACATCGGTCCTTGTTTGGTTAAGGGTTGTAACCTGGCTTCCGGAGCAGTTCTGTGTCCTCTCTTCGTTTATTGACTTTTTACTCTATGTCGAGCTCCATCTATTACCTACCAACAAGTAGTTGACACGGGTTTCTATTTAGGTGAAGGGTTACAACCCCGGTCCTTGTTTGGTTTAAGGGTTATGACCTGGCTACTTGAATGGTTTTTCTCGTACCCAATTTACTGTGTTATCCTTATTACTATCAGTTTCACTTATAATTATCTTTAATATTCAATTGTTATATGCTGGTTTTTAGTTCCTAGTGAAGCCTTCTTTGTGGCACTTGTTCTTCTGGGGTCTGACCCAGCGGGTTTGTATGGCCAGATATCGGAACAGCTCCTGGGGATCTACCTGTCCTCCAGCCAGATGGTGACACCAGGCGTAACCCTGGCAACGAGTGGGTTTTTTTATCCTCCCACTTTATTGTAAAATTATTCTTTGAGGCGTTTAGCCGACAAGCACGTGTTTAGCTCGTATTGCACCTTTATTTACTGTCTGCCTACGGGCTATAACATGATTGACGAATCCTAGGGTTGATCATGTATGACTAAAACTCTTGCTAGTCTTGACATTTATACGACTAGCTTCATGATTATCCGAATATGTAATGTATGGGACGCCTTGCTATTATATATTTGGTGCTCTGACATCTTGTAACTGTTATTACTTGCTTGAGATTGAGACAATAGGCTTGTTCATGACCATAGGTGACTGATGGAGTGTAGTTAAACCTCATGTATCTAGACAACCGTGACTGTATAGCGAGGTGGGTTGCACTTCAAATATGTAGCTGGCTATGTAAGCCCCCGCTCTCTAGTATTCTAGTTTCGGGGCGTTACAATCATGCAATAAGAAAAATACAGGAAATAAACAGGAAAATCTAATCAACACAAAAATACGACTATACACGACTGGAAGAACCACTATGCATAAACGAATGCTGGAGAACAAGAGAGAACACGATATCACGATGTCATGGATAACCAATCGAATACTCAAACCCTCGCCCCATAGTTGGTCTCGCAGGTTTGAACAATACTAACCCTCGCCCCTAGTGTGGACACACAGGTTAGCTTCAAGAAAACACTTCGCCCCTAGTGTGGACCGCAGGTGCGGACAAATATCCATAACCCTCACCCTAGTATAGACTGCAGCCTAGCATCAAGAATCACCCTCATCTTAGTATGGACTGCGGTTAGCTTCAGGAATCAAGATACAGATAACTACTAACCATCGCCCCTAGTGTGGACTCGCATGTTAGCTTCAAGAATTCAAGGTACAGCAGTTCCGTTATGATTTTCATCCTATGCACAATGCGACTCAATCCAAGTACAAGTGATGACCCGACGACCCAATCATGATACAAGAGAAAACCAATCCAATATGAACTACAAAATTACTATGAACAATAACTATATACACGTATATCTAATATGACTACAAAGCTAACTATAA
>JANAVB010026800.1:105884-273708 GCA_029216955.1 Iris pallida | reverse complement strand
TCTCGTTCCCTCACAGTGGGTGGGGTCGTGACAGATGGTCTCCCTTACAGCGACTCTTGACGGCGTTGTCATCAACATAGCACTCCACCGTCTTACGTAAGTGGTCTCTGAAGATGATACTCATGGCTCTGATATGTGGTGCTGCATTCTTCAAACCGAAAGACATGACTGTGTAGCAGTATGTGCCAATCGGTGTTCAAAATGATGTATGCTTTTCGTCGTCAGGAGACATCTTGATTTAGTTGTACCCCGAGAAGCCATCCATGAATGACATACGTTCAAAGCCACAGGTGTTGTCAATCATGATGTCTGTGATAGGGAGGGGCAATTCGTCTTTGGGACATGCCTCGTTCAGATTATGAAAGTCGATGCAGATTCGAATCTTTCCATTCTTTTGAGGACGGGTACTATATTGGCGACCCAGTCAGGATGTTGCTCCTCACGAATGAAGTCGTTGGCTATCAGTTTGTTGACTTCGGCTTCGATCGCATCCATGATGCCTGGGCGGAAACGTCGTTGTTGTTGCTTGACTGGCTTTGCATCCGGCCGAATGTTGAGTTTATGAAGAGCAATATCGGTATTTAACCTTGGCATGTCTTCATAGCTCCAGGCGAACACATCGATATTTCTTTGACAAGTTCCAGCAGCGATTTTCGCTCTTCGTCTGTTAGGCTTTTACTGACGAAGATCTGTCTTGGAGAAGATTCACTGCCGAGATCTACTTGTATGACCTCATCTTCAGTATTAGGTTCTCTCTGTTCAAACCGTTTTTCCTATTGTGCATCCAGCTGTTGCGCCCATGGCTCTAGCTCGAGGATCTCAGGGATGTCTTCATCTTCTTCATAAGCGTCGGCAAATGCCAAGTTGACTGACAGGACTTGTCTGAATACATCTCCGATGCTGGTATCCGAGTCAGAAGTTGGTGACCCTGTTGAATGTGAATGCCAGTCACATTCTTCATCTGAACCCTCAGGGGTCGTCGTGGGTGTTACATACCCTAATCCATATCGAGTCTTGCTATAGTAGTCCCGTGGTTTGTCTGCCGGGACCGGTGGCTTCAAAGGTAATCGTCGTCCAGTACCGTAGTTCAAGCCTGGTGTCGTCTCCAGATCATACCCCTGTTTCTGTATGAGATATTTAGATTATGGGCTATAAAAATACAGAGGTAGTCTCCCGACATCTGATCCAAGGTTGACTTCTTCTATAGTAAAGGGATGCGGATCGTCCTTCCGGCCGAAGATGATTGGATAGTCCCCTCCCTCGATTATGCGGTAAGCGTCTTCCGCTAGAGTAAGCTGGATTGCGGTGTGCACATTTGTCACCTGTGTGTGGAGGTGAGTGCCTATACCGTGTTCCATAGCATACATTGTACAGAGCTTATTAAGCTCGAGGTAGTTCAAAGATAGCCCTTTATTGATGAAGTAAGGTATCTTTTCTAGGGGGATTACGTCATCTGCGGAGGGAACATCAGTGTGGGCAGCCACATACTTGGCTAACTCCGGTTCCTCTTCGGCTACCCCCTTTATAAACGAAGACTGAGAGGACGACCTGGGCAGCTTGATCGTCAACAGTTCAGCTGGTGGAGCAGAGCGTGGAGTTGTTGGCAAACTAGCGACCCCAGCTTGGTACTCGATGCTGGGAGGGGAGTGGTTGGTTCGCTAGAAGTTCCAGGCCTTGCATCGGGGTGACGACCCTTCTTGGGAAGGCGCATCGTCATTGGCTTGTCGGAGGGATTGAGTTTCTCCGTTTGCGGCCGACTCACGGCAGCCTGATTGTCAGTGGCTCCGTTGTGGGTCTTGGCACTTGGCTAGACCTTGGCAGCCGGATTATCATCTGATCTTCTTGTGCCGAGAGGCTGATTGCGTCCTTACGCAGGGTGGCGGTAAGGGGTACAGACTTGCCAGGTTTGTGAGCTTGGAGGTGGATCGTCAGAGGCTCTTCTGATCCTGTGGCTGTCTCGGTACAAGCTTGCACATCTCCTTCACCAAGATGCTTCTTCGACTTTTCGTACAGACAGGAGTCTGAGCAGTAGGATTCGACCCCTTTGAAGGGATCGATATCAGCAAACTCCGTTCTCACGAAGCCGTATTTGTCGACATATTTGAAGCACCGGTGCAGCGTGGAAGGTACGATTATATAATCATGTATCCAAGGGCGCCCCAAGAGGATATTGTAAGAGGTCTGCATCTATGACGTAGCAGGTGACTTCTGATTGAAGATCGCCAATCTGATACTTTAGACGAATCTTCCCAATTGGGTAGCTCCTGCCCGAATTGAAACGCTGATGGCGGTGCTTTTAGGTGTCAGGCGATGCATTGGGATGCAGAGATGATGTAACAGACCCTACGGGATAATGCTTATGGAAGAGCCAGGATCAATGTGCATCTGATCCACCTTTACGTCGCCAATGTATCCAGTGTAGTATAGTGGGCGATCGTGCAGATTGGTTTTGATGAGCATGTCCTGCGGAGTGAAGATGATGTTGGGCATTGCTCCCGTGCAGGCGCTGTCTTGGAGCTCTGCAGGCGGGTTCTCTCTTGTGAGATTGACCTGAGCCAGGTACGCGTCGGCGTTTTGGAGTGCATCGCTCAAAGCTGCTCGCACGTCCTTGGAGAGTCTCAGAAGCTCGTATAATGACAACTTGGCCGGTGTGTTGGCCAATTGCGCTAAGATGTCGAAGTTGTAGGGCTTCTCCAGCCCCTGTGATGCCTCTTTTCGGAGGGATTTGTCAAAGCGAGTCTCCCTCGGCCTAGGCTTGTCGGTCGTCGGAGGCTGAGCCGGTCCCGGAGTGTCGGTTGTAGCGGGTCGATGATCTTCAGCCGAGTTGTCAGCCACAGGTTAGGATTGTCCCCCAGACCGGGTGACGATGGCTATAGCTTCTTCGATGTCTGCCGAGATTGTGCGGCAGGACCTGACTTATCCACCCTTCTTCTTGCAGATGAAAGATGATGTGGGCCGAGTCACTTCCGATACCAAGTCTGGATGGATCCACATGACCTTCCCTCGTGATGTGGTGAGGGGCACTAAACCAGCAGCCTGATATCGGGGAGGTGAAAGATTAGCAATCTCCATTGTCGCCAGAGGGATGGGAACCACACCGTCTTGAGTTTTCGTCGGAGGGAAGCTGCCAAATTGTACTGACACCATATTGGCTGCCACCGTTACCTTTTCGAAATCGATGGCCAGTGCGTTCGAATCGACGAGATTTTGGATGTACCGTTTTAGTTGGTAGCAGTCGTGTGTGGCATGGTGGACGTAGCGATGGTAATGGCAGTACTTTGGGTTCTCCATGTCTGCCTGTCGCGGTTCCCGTCTTGGTGGAGGAAGCTGAATTCTGTCTCCTTGTATGAGCATGTCCAAGATGGGCTTGACGTGGCCGTCTTCGAAGGAGTAAGTGATTTGAGCCATTGTTTGTCTGTCGGCTTTGGCTCAGGTTTCTCCGCGTGTCGGCCACCATAGCCTGCTTACCCCTGCTGTCCCGATTGTTGGAGGGGCTACCCCCATTGTCGTTGTTAGGACGCTTGCCCTTATTCTCTCCGTCCGAGATGTGCAGTCCCAATTGGCGGGCCTTTTTCAATCGTTCTTCGGCACTTGTGGCACTGATGATGAAGGTCTTCCAATCCTTGAATTGACTTTCGCCCATCCAGAGACTGATTGTTGGGAGCAATCTCTTTTGGAAAATTTCGATCAAGGAGGAATCCGGATTTCCAGATGGCAGCTTCATTGCGGTTTAGCGAAACCGCTCGATATAGTTTCTTGTTAGCTCTTTCTCCCTTGGACGACGTCCATGAGGGTGGACATTGTGATGTCCTGCCTACTTCGTAAAATCTCTCCAAGAACATGTGCTTGAAGTCGGCGAAGGAGTGGATGCAGTTGTCTGGCAGATTGCGGTACCAGTCGAAGGCGACCCCTTCCAATGCCCCGATGAATAATCGTGTGAGAATAGCATCGTCATGGGGCAGATGGTCGGTGGTGACCTCGAAGTAAGTAATGTATCGACTTGCTGAGGTCTTGCCATTATAAGGATTGATATTGAATGGCTTATATCTGGTAGGAATGGAACGTCTCTCTAGGCAGCAGGGTACGGTTGCCGTATTCTGAGGTCTTGAGAGTTTTCTCGAGCGTGAAACATTGCTCGGAGCTCCTGGACCTCTCTTCTTGCTTCGCGGGCCTCGTCCACGGCGGTGGGGGTCGTTGTTTCAGGAGGATCGTTGCCCGGGTTTGGTGCCGCCGAATTCGAGTCCGCATTGACCGCGGGGCCCGCGCTTGTTTGGCCAGGCGTCCCTCCTTGCAGAGTTGGAAGGGCCGCTTTAATCTCGTCTACAGACTTGACCAAAGCAAGCAATATGGTTTCAAGACTGTCGATGCGTTGGCGATCACTGGAACCTCCTTGGCTGTCGTCTGTCATGAATACCATCTTTACGTAAGGAGAGATGGATGGAGCGGTAGAGGAAGTGCCCTTCGAATCGTACCCCTGTAGTGAGAAGTCATCGGGGTATGTTGGTATGTTCTCTTCTGGTTCAGACTCGGAAGGAATAGTACCCCCAGTCTCGAGTTCGCCTCGTCTTGGAAATTGTGGACGTTCTCGGGGATGTCATGGTTTGCTGAATCTGATGGGAGAGTTGCCTCCCTTGAATTGTCTTCTTGGAACATCGGATTGTTGTGGAGGCTCGGAGGGGTGCTACCCCCAGTCCCAGCAACCCTCTGCGTTGTGGATGACGAATCTCCCACTGTAGCAGATTTTGTCTTAGAGCGAGTACCTTGGAAAACTCCGGTGGTTGGCACCCGCTTAGACGACAGTCTTTTAGTCGAAGTAGTTAAAATCTTTGGGCTGGGAACATTTGTCTTCTTCCCTCTTCCATCAGCGAGGACTTTTTGAGCAGAGTTGCAGGAGACGACGAGAAGTACCTCGTCTTCTGAAGACGGCTGCTGCAGTCTTTGAAAGACGGACTGCCGGTCTTCTCGCACCGTCGCATTATTATAGTAGCAATTGACGATGACTTGGGTGCAGTGATGTCCGTGGAAGGACTTTTTGCACTCCGATGCATCTTCTCTTTCCTTGCGTTTGTGGAGGATGGCCTCACGCAAGTCAGATGGGTCTGGATCGACCATGTTTGCTTCCTGGATTTTGGGAGACTTTTGCGAACCTCTCTGTCCGTTTGTCGCCGGGGGCTGGACTCGAGTGGTTCTGTACTACTTCCCATCTGAGGCCCGTATAACGGTATGCGGGATGCTCGAATGGTCAGAGATCGGATCAGCGGACCGAGCTCGCCAAGCTCGCCAAGCTCGCGCTGCCCTAGACTTCTTTTCTCTAGTGCGTAAGGGCACATAGTAGGAAGAGTCTAGGTGATGCTGGAGAGAGTCAGACATATCTTCTTGGGAGCACAAGAGATCAGGACTATAGGAGAGGCGGTCGAAGACAGAGCCACGTGGAGTGGGTGTCATACGGCTGTCATCAGTAATCTTCATGCGGCTGGCAGATGTAGCCGCATAGGCTTTCTTCATGCGGCTGGGAGTCTCAGCCGCATGAGTTTTCTTCATGCGGCTGGATGATCTGGCCGCATAGACTTTCTTCATGCGGCTGGTAGATCCACCCGCATGAGCCTCCTGCATGTGGTTGGCAGGTTTGGCCACAGGAGTGCTCGGCTTCTTCTCGGGGCGCATAGAGTCGCTCTTTGTCCCTGCAAGTCCAGCATCGTAGTGCTTTCCTCTGCCGGACTTGGGGACAGCAGAGTTCTCTACGGCTCGAAGTGGAGCCGTATGAGAATCGCCTTCGCCATCTTGGTAGCAGAGAGTACCCCGTCCAGAGCTTGTGGAGGAGCAAATGATTTTGGCCTCCACTCGCAGCGAGCTTTCTTTGTGTGGGTTCGCTTCTGGATCGGACTAGCACTTTCTTCAGAGAGCATCTCTTCAAACGCCTGTTGGTCGAAACGGCGACCATCTTCTGTTGCGTGGAGCCAAGCTTGGCTGCATCCGACTGCATCACCAACTCTTTAGCCGTGGAGAAGTTTGTCCCCAGCAGAGTCGCCATCGTGTTTGCCATAAAATATAAAAGAGCAGAACAATTATCGGAGGACTGGACTTTTACTTCACGTTTCAAACTCGCTTGTACAAAGAAAGCCTAGGGACGAAAGCCTAGGTACATCAGTCTAAGTACAATTGTTTATTTTAGATTCTGGAGGGTGACGATAGAGGCTCGGAAAAGCTACGGCAGCTCTGTCTTACTCCTTGGATGATCGATATGCAGTCTTGGCTCCAGAAGATTGCATGGCGTTGAAGAAATGCTCTCTTTGCTCTCTCTCTGCTTTCTCTCTCCAAGTATTCTGGTGCTCTCTCTGATCTCGAAAAGTGGTCCTCTTGCAAGGGAATGGCACCTTGCTATTTATAAGAAGGGAATGCCATCATTAGGGTTTGCAATGATTGTCCCTTAGAGTGGCGGCGGCCTGTTGATTGATCAATCTGGGCTATTGATCTCGAGTGTGATGAATCTGGGCCATTTAGTGTAGATTGCACCAAATCCTATCAGTAATTAATGCTGATTGGAATAAATCTCCATGATGATGATTTGTTGATGTCTGCGAATCTGAATGAATAAGTTTAATTTATTCTCCTGCCACGTATCCCAGATTATTGGGATTTGACCCAATCTTTGATTGCAGTAAATCTGGGAAATTGATTGGCTTTATGACACGTGTCCGGGAGTCACTGAGCCGCATAAGGGTTGAGCCGCACGAGCCTGGCCACGTGTCAGGGCTGCCTGGGGAGTGGCCTCCGACCCATATGATAATCTGGACCATATAATGGGTAGTGAGCCGCATGAAGATGATCCTTGTGAGCTCCATAGGACTGTTTCGATCTGGACCGCATAGTGCAACTTCGGCCTAAGCCGCATGGGGAGTCTCCGCTCGAGCCGCATATGACTGTCCACGTGTCTAGGCTGTATGGCATTTTCTGGATCTCGGAGAGTTGTGCCAGAGATTTTTTTTGATTTCCTGGGATTCTGTCATTATGACAGAGTCATAATTGCCCCTTTGTGTCAGGCCTGTCGTTTCGTCAGAGCGGTCAGCCGTCAAAGTAATTAATGCAGTATAGGGCGGAGGGGAGAACTGTTTGCAAGCCACGTGTCTTCTCTTCTGAGCCGCATGGAACGTCTTGAGCCGCATAGTCCCTCGTACCGCATGAATCTTTGAGCCGCATGGGCCATCTGAGCCGCTTGGGGTTCCCTGGCCGCATGGATCTTTCTTTATTATTTTCCATGCTTCTACAGGATACAAGTAATCATGTAGCCTTTTTTGTTTTGGACATTTTTAGCAAATACTCTGAAAACATAAATTGTATCACTTTTGTTTGTAAGAAAGAAAACCCAAGTAAATCTTGAAAAATCATCTACAATGACAAAAGCGTAGAGTTTTTCGCCAAGACAGGCTACTCTACTAGGACCAAATAAGTCCATATAAAATAATTGCAATGGTCGGGCAGTACTTACAGTGTTTATGGATTTAAAGGAAGATTTGGTAGCCTTATTCTTTTCACATTCGGCACATACCGTATCTTTCTTGAATGTGATATCTGGCAGTCCTCTGACTAGCTTCTTGGTAGATAGTCTGGATATAGTATCCATGTTGGCATGACCAAGACACTGATGCCATAGGAGCTTTTCGTCTTTGTGAGCGTAAAGGCATCTTCCTGCACTGTTAGTATCACTAGATAGATAAAAAATGTAAATGTTATCTTTCCTTATTCCCTCAAAGGCGATGTCTCCAGTAGATCTATCATCGATAAAGCATTTAGTTTTTTCGAAGTTAATATCATAACCATGATCAGCAAGATGACTAATGCTGAGCAAGTTATGCTTTAACTCGGTCACTAAAGACATCGTTAATGACAGAAGAGGGAGGATAACCAATTGTATCGTTACCTATGATGTAGCCTTTAAGGTTATTACCGAAGGAAATATATCTTTCCTTTTTTATCGATAGTGTTGCGAATAGTTTTGCATTTTCAGTCATATGTCGCGAGCACCCACTATCGAGAATTCACTTGCTTCTAGTTGAAGAGGGAAGGTCCACCTACACCATGAGTAGATGTGACCTTTGGTACCCAAATTCTTGTAGGTCTTGAGAGGTTAGACTTTGGTACCCATGCATATATATCTCTATCAACTAATCTTCTAATCCTACATTGTGGAGAGATGTGTCCATGTAGGTTACAAATGTACATCTAGCATGCATGTTCATACTAGGAGCATGTTGATAATGATGTCTATAGGTAGGGTGATGATAACTAGTAGGGTGATTATAGTGACTTTGTGCAGCAGCATGATGATGATAGTGATTGAGTGCAGCAGGATGATGATGGTGTTTACGTGTATGTGTTTTACGTTATGCATGTGAATAGGTGTACATGAAAGCATGATTTTGTGTAGCATGTGGATGAGTGTTCTTGTGGTGATGTGCCTTTTTGTGTTGAGTTAGCACGTGTTTGTCCGTGTTGTGACTATGAGACTGAACTTGCGGTTGAATAACCTGCTTGCCCAATTTAATCTCTAATTTCTTAGAGACAATATTTAACTCATCACATTTAGCAGTAAGACCGTGTATTCTACCTGTAGCAATTTTTAACTTGTTTTTCTCTCAACAAGTTCTTTGTTTAAAACCGTGATATCAAGTGTTTGTTTCTCAATGATTGATTCGGCATCGTGTAAGCTTAATTTAAGCTTGGATACCTCTTCAATATTTTCCGTGGGTGTAGTATTTCTAACATCTTCTAGTAAACATAAAAGTCTATGGATCTCGATTTCGTAGTCCTTGATCTTATCCTTTGCATCTTTATATTTATTAATTACCTTTTTGTGATCTTCAAGTAGATCACTAAAAGCATCACCAAATTCATCAAAAGAGAAATTATCACAAGAATCTTTTACCTTTTCTGAAGTCGCCATTAGACAGACGTTAGCCGTGTTTTGCGGAGAGTCCTCTTCCTCGTCTGAATCACTAGCCTCGCTTTTATGCCAGATGTTAGTGTTGGCATACTTCCTTGTAGTTGGCTTCTTGTACGGCTTCTTATACCTGCTTTCCTTCTTTGCTAAGGGACAATCTTTCTTGACATGTCCCGTCTTTTTGCATCCGAAGCAGGTGGGTTCTTCCTCATCGTCTCTTTGTTCTCTCTTCTTTTTGTTGAAGCGTAGGAACTTCTTAAAATTTTGAACTAAGAGAGCTTGGTCGTCACCTTCGGAGTCGTCGTCATCAGTGTCTTCTGAGCTGGTTCTTCGGCAATGAGCTCTCAATGCAATCTCCTTCTCTTTTGGAGCTATTTTTTCGAAATCTTTTAGATCGAGCTCATGCGTTATCAACTTGCCCATCAATGTTTCTAGTGACATTGTCGTGAGATTATTGCCTTCGATGATCGCCGTGACTTTGGGGTTCCAGACCTTCGACAATCCTCGTAGCAATTTACGTATCTTCTCATGGTTGGAATAATCTTTTCCTAGAGAAGATAGCGGGTTGACGATGTCGAAAAATCTGGTGAACATTTGAGTGATCGTCTCATTTGGCTTCATCTTGAAAGCCTCGTACTCCTGTGTCAGACGAATGACTTTTGATTCTTTGACTTGTGTGGTCCCTTCATGAGTCACCTCCAAAATCTTTCATACTTCATGCGAGGTGGTGCATGTGGAGACCCTGTTGAATTCAGTCCTGTCTATGGCACAGAAGAGAGCATTAATAGCCCTAGCGTCTAGACTTTCCTGTTTTTTCTCCTGATCAGTATACTTGTCATGGGTTTTCTCGACGAGACTCCCCTCGACAGTTATTCTGGGAGGTTTCTTGTAGCCATCAGTGATTACAGTCCGCAGGTCAAAGTTTAGAGACTTAAGATAAAAACTCATTCTAGTCTTCCAATATGTGTAGTTGGTCCCATTAAATAGGGGTGGCCTATTTGTGGATTGACCCTCACCATAGTTGATAGAGATGGGTTGTGTGGTTGCCATAGATCAACTCTAGGATGTAAATCTTGTATCAAGAGAACAGGACTCCGATACCAATTGAAGTACGTGTAGATAACTCTAGAGGAAGGTAAATAGAGTACTTGTGTCAATAATGAACAATTCAAAAAATTAACTCTATCCAATCCCAACTAGCAAATAATTAATTAGAGTGTAAGTGCGGAAATAAAATGAAGATCAGAGAGCATACATAGACACAACAATTTTTAACCTGGTTTCCCTCGTGGAGGACTAGTCCAGGCCTGAGAACTCTAGCTCATGATTGAAATCTACTATTTGTGAAATAGCTTTACAACTACGTGCCTTTACTCAGAAGAGCACGCCAACTTCTTGAAAGATCGCGGAAGCGAAACTTGGAATTTTTCAAGTGACTTCTTCAAGACTCTTGCACACAAACTTCTAATCGACTCGTACCGAGCACCTTGTAGGCTTGGAAAGTTTTGTGGCTAGTAGATGAGAAGGGTATGGCTCTTTTGGATGTATAGGCTATAAGAGTATAAGAGAAGAGAAGATTGGATGAATTTAAATGGGAGAAAAGGGTGCCTATATACTAGTTCTGGGAGGTAGAGTTCCGCCAGAACTCTGTCCAAAATATTTAAAATTTTGGCCGTTGGACAACTTGCAATGAGCAATCCCTAAAAATTAGCTCCTGAAAATTAGGAGACAGAGTTCGGCCTGAACTTTGTGTGGGGGCAGAGTTCGGCCAGAACTCTGCCTCCTTGGAGATAGAATGTTGTAATGCCCCAGTCCCAAAATACATAGGACCAAGCACGTGAACATGCCAGCTGCACATGTACGAAGAATACTCTAATATATGTAATCCTCATATATGCACATAAGCTGTAAATAAAATAATCACACGCCAGAATAACATAATCTAATCTCATCACAGCTCAACGCAGAAAATAATAGAGTCCAAATAAATAAGTATATCAAAAGATAGCCTAGTGAACATGCTCACTCCAAACAGCTATGAAAATAGTCTCACAAGATCGGAGTCCAACCTCAGCAAAATAGAAAGAAAAGAGATGTAAAAATAATGTCCACTAATGTCTAGTCATCGATGTAAGATAGCTCCAGCTCTGCTCCGTACACCTGTGGGAAGTCGTCTAATCCTGGAGAGATAACCAGGTCCTCAGAGGGACGTAGCAAGATACAAGAAAACACCATGCCATATAAACTGTGATAATATAATAAGAAGAAGGGATGCATGCAATAGGGTACCTAACCGTACTATAGTGAATATGCAATAAAGAACAATCCTCCATATGGGCACTTGGGCTGTATAGCAGTGGCATCGTCCCTCTCATCGGGAATCAGTACAATCCGTCCATAACGTTCGGCGAATGTCAGAGGGAATCGGTAAGAAAATGTCCATAACATTCCCTGAACGTCAGTGGGAATCAGTACAATAGGGTGAACCTGCGTCTTCAACGGAGCTTTAGGTACAATAGCAGTATGTAAATGTGGCCCATATCAAGGAACTGTTCTTCCCTCCCAATGCCTAACGGAGTCACATCCATGACTTATATGACCATCTAATAACTTTCAAGTTTACTAGCATGCAATTCTATCGACAGTTACTCCTAACCGTCGCACGCCCATACGTATCGGTCGCCGGCCGACTACTGAGTACGTGTCCTATATGTGACTCACAATACATGGTAAAGTACATGTGAAGGTCGTATAAGATATATTAATACCTTATCATCAATGGGTGGTCACTAAGCTAAGTCAATGCAAGTAAATAATATAAGGCAAATGAACGACCGATATGGTCACTTGCACCCAAGTGTGACTCGACGCACAGTGATATAAAATATAAAACAGTATATATGAAAATGAAAATAAATAACTGAAAAATAAAGTAAAGTAATCACAGAGTAAGGTGGTAAGGTATCTTGCCTGATGGTGCAAAGTGGCAAGTCCAGAAAATCACAGTGTCAGCCAAGAAACGTCACAATCTCCAAACAACTCAGGACGCTGAAACAATCATCAAAAACGTACTCGGTGTATAAGATATACCTAGAAAATGCCTGTCCAAAAGTCTAATTCTGGAACATGGGCAAAATCGTAATTTCGGATCAAAACGATGTCCGCCGTTGGACCCGCTTTGTACCGAAACGCATGCCAAAGTCTATGGTCTATAAAGTTGTCAAACTACATGTCTACAAATTCAGTTTGAGGAGAGGAACCAACGATATGTCCAGTTTTGGAGTCCGATGAGCCGCGTACAAAATTGCCGTTTGAGTGGGTCGCGGGCCCGCCAAAAAGGGGTTCCGGTCGACCTTTCTCAGAATCGAACCAAATTTGGCACACAGGACCAGAATTTTGATTCGGGCCAGTTGGCACAAGTTTCGTCTCGATCTGACGAATGTACACGAAGTTAGGATCAAGTTTGCAAATTGGCGATACGGGGTATCTTGACGGATACGGACTGATTTCGTCGCGCACATGCGACAAAACTGAGTTTCGTCAATTCCCACACGTCAGCAACGTCCATACGCACCTTTTGATGTATAGTGTTCGACCACGTCACCCGGTTTGTTGGGGCGCACGCCGTATCGAGAAAAATTCAGAAATTTATATAAATTAATACAGGTTTTCCTCAACTTCAACATCAATTTACTTTTTACACGTTAATCGAAATGACGATCCAGAAGATGCATTGCAATCTTGGTTATGTTGTCTTTTACTGTTTTTATTAGTTTTTACAAATCTTTAATGCACAGCAAGAAAATTGGCCGACAAGTTATCGTTTTAAAACAGTTTTTAGTATTACAGAAAACAGTTTTTCTTCAACTTCGTCTCGATTTTTCGAGCAAGTCGATGGGTTGTTTCGAAATCCACCTATAGTATCTCAAAGATGGTCAAGTCTACTTTCCAGAAAATCTTACGGATCAAAAATCGGTGCTACGAGTATAAAGTTACGTCGTCGGGAAGTAGGGTAAATTGAGTAGAAAAACTGCTTCATGGATGACGAGGGACTGACTTTTGACGCTTCGTTCGTCATGCACAAAACTCCATCGCTGGTGAAACGAACTCTAGGCGAAGAGGGTATGCTCTGCTGCAATTTTCATTTTGGGAGTCTGGGATTTTGAGGTCTGTGGAGAAAGTTATATTTATAACAAGATTTGCCAAAAGCTAATTCTAATAGGATTAATAATAAAACTATTATGTGTGCTCGGGTTGGGTTGGATTATAAGCCGCATCAGCAGCATCTTTGTAGGAGGGGGGTGGTGCCCCCCACTTATGTGGGTGGGTGGAGTTTTTTTTTCCTTTTCTTTCCTTTTCTTTCTTTTCCTTTCCTTTTCCTTTCTTTAATCTTTCTTTTTCTTTTTCTTTTCATTTTTTCATTTATTTTTTTCTTTTATTTTTAATTTTTTTAACTATTTTCTATTTTCTATTATTACTCTATTTAAATATCTAAATTCTATTTATTATTATTTCTAATTAAAAAAACTCTTTTCAATAATTCAATAATTTAGATATAATTATATACACATATATTTCCACATATATGATATATAAATATATACATCTTAATAAATCAACACATACACACATACATATATACATATAAATAATATATCGTATAAACTTACACCCATACTATGCATTACACTCCTAATATTATGCATACATGTATTTTAGCAAAAATTTGTACACAACTAAATTTAAATATTTTAATAAATTAAGGGGTTTACAAATGCTCATGGGCTTGTTGGGCTTTAGCAGTTTGGCTTTTTGTTTGTGGAGCTTTTTGGTTATCTAGTCTATGGTTGAGGTACTCAGTGCGACTCAACGTACAATATCTAGACTCAATAAAAGTGTAAAAAATACAGACTTCGATGACAAGTTCCAGCAGTATTCGTCGAGCAGTCATCGATGATGATTGTCTGACTTAATATTTGATAGTCATCTGATTTGTAGATTGATGACATTTATGTGTCGATTTGGATCATGTCAAATATCAATTTTTTAATTATCAAGATTAGGTTGACTGCGATCCAGTTTGGGTCAATACGTGTCATTTTAGGTAAAGCTTTAGTCTCCTGGTCTAGCAAGAAGCAAATTTCTGTAGCACTATCAACCACTGAGGCTGAGTATATCTCTGCAAGACGCTGTTGTGCTCAAATTTTATGATGAAGCAAACTCTAGAAGACTAATCTGCACCACACGAAGATTCCATTTACTGTGATAACACTAACATGATTAACTTGACTAAGAACCCTATTTGTCACTCACGCACAAAGCACATAGAAATCGTCATCACTTTTTACATAATCACCAACAACATAGGGATATTTGCTTAGATTTTATTGACACAGATCATCAACTAGCATATATTTTCATAAAATCACTGGCTGAAGACCGCTTTAACAATCTGTGTCGTGAGCTAGGCATACTTGAATTTTTGGATTCATGATGCATTATGATTAATAAAAACTCTTAAACTTAAAACTTTGAAAGTTATTACTTGAATTTATTTTAGGTAGAAGCCGAAAGGGTACTTCTGTCATACAGGTGTAAATAGCTTGAAGCGACACAGTGTACTAGTCTTCGGACTACCGCTAGCGTCGTTAAGTTTATTTATCATTCATTATGCATTAATGAACTGGATACAAGTAGCCAAACTCGGACAGAAATCGATCGACGATGGTTCAAGTTCCAGAACTGCTACTGCCAGCCCTAGCTCTATTTAAACATCATCTTCTTCATAGTTTTCTCTCTCTCCACCGAAAACCGCTTAAAACCTAGTTCTAATCCTCCAAGCTTTCCCTTCATTCTAGGTCTGCGAAGCTTGGAAGATGTTCTCCTCTATTCCTTCTTTAAGGTATCTCTATCTCTTTCTCTTCTCTTTTTATCCATGGCTCCTAAACTCCATAAGAGAAAGAAAGTAGCTTCTCAAGCAGGTTCATCTTCAACTTTGGAGTATGAACCTGTTAGCATTTTAGTCCCGCGTCCTACTACGACGAGGATTATGATTCTGCATTCTTTCCTTCTGCAGAATATTTAATTGCATGGTTTGACTCTTTTCATGGTAGAGACATTTGGACGCTCCATAAATTTTACTTTATTTTTGAAATACGCTCCTACTTTTGAAAGACTATATCTTCGGGACTTCTTTAAAACCGTTGATAACATATATGATAATGTTGTCCATTTGTTCTATTGCAATATACAAGTAGGGACGATGGTAGCATTTATTCTTGTGTCGGTGGTCATGAGATTGAATTTAACTCAACCGATGTGAGTGAATACTTTTATACCAGATGTTGGTAAAAAATTGGTTGATATTAATCATGTTCAATTCCCCAAAGGTGTAACCCTTGATTCTTTCAAGGCGACTATGTGTCACCCTAGACCTGTTCCTCGAAACGGTAGGGTGTACTCAATGCACCTTAATCAAAATTTCTATGAATTACACCGCTTTATTTTCTCCGCTTTGCTTCCCAAAATGGGATCTTATGATGAGATCACGTTTTATGAGATGTCCTTGATGTATCATCTGTATTTTGGAGTTTAGTTGTCTATTCCCAAGACCATTATGGCTTGGATTATCGGTTGCAGACGGCCGGGGCGAAACCTTTTATACTTATGCATCTAGCAGCTATCTTTAGAAGATTCAGAATCAATCTTGCCTTGTCCTTATTCCTCCACATCTTCTGAGCTGACTAGATCCAGGACTTATCCTAACCCACCTCATCCCCCGGTGCTGAGCCTGCTCCTACTCCTGCTGATGATCCAGATGCCCCTGCTCCAGCTGTTCCTGCTCCAGGCTTTGACCCGCGGTGCTATTAGCGGTTCAATGACTTTGTTGCTCTCTCTGAGCAACGTTATCAGTGCTTTGATGAGTTTGTCACCCTCTCGGACAATGTCATCAAAGTTATGTTGATGCAGAGTTCCAACACCTCACATGCACATGTGTTAAGGAACTGCATAGCTGATCTTCACTGGAGTTTGGCACATGACCCTGCACGTCCAGTACACATGATCCATCATTCCAGTTTTCCTGGACCGAGGTTTGATGATAAGACTACTTTCAGCACTTTGATCTTACCATGCCTATTTTGATCCCCAGCCACCTGCTGCTCCTGGTGATGATGACACACAGATGTGATGTGGGCTTCAGTTTAGTATGTTTTGAGTTTTATTTGCTAGAGATGATGATCTTTGTAGTTGCTTTTCGTACATGTCTAAACTATTCTAGTTAGACTTTATCTTTATTCTAGTAGTCATAAACTTTCCTAGTTATGACTTTTTATGCATTTTTGATGTTTTTCAGTTCAGTTCAGTCTATGATATTTCAGTATTTTTAGTTCACTGCTACTAGTTCTACTTATACATGACTTGTATATTCTGGTTATTACTCTTTCTTTATCTTTGTCTGCGAATTTTTTTGTTGACTTTATACATTACGGGGGAGCTACACATTTTGTACATAACAAAGGGGAGAAGAGCAATACCAAAATTTTAAAAACTCAAAAAATGAATCAAAGAACAAGTCAGGTATATTATTTCAAATTTTATATTAGCTACATTTTGGTATAGACTCAAGTTTTTTAATTATCAAAATAGGAGAGATTGTTGGCCCACTGCCTAATAGTCACACCTGATTTTGATAAATCAACGATGACTTACATCGATACACAAAATATACGAACTGCTGCTAACATTTTAGGACAAATAAAATCAATATCGAAGAGCGTACTGCGTCTACAACAAGTATTCAAGTCGTCATCCAAAAGCCAAAATTGAGCAGGAATCAGATCAAGTCAATTTTACATTTTATTCTATATTTTATTCTTTATTTAGTCTGGGACACAGAATGTAAAATCGATCGAGTACTACTAGCTTAGGTTATCTACAATCCACTCATCTAAAAAGCCTACCTATTTATCTAAGCTCCGTATCCAAAAAGCCATAAAATTCTATGCAAATTTGGCCATACAAAACATGTTCTGGAGTGACAGAACTCTGACCGAGTTCGGTCCAATATATTTGAATATTCAGTTATCTCCAAATTTGCATACAACGTTCGTCTGCGAGATCTTCGCATCCGAACTCTGTCCGAGTTCGGTTCCCAAAAACACCTATAAATAAAAGAGAATTTTTTTTTCTAATCACTCATTCACTCTTCTCTCAATCTATTCTAAAGTGCTTTTCAGTGATCTAAAGCTTTCACATTCTACCTATACATCTTTTAGCCAAAGCCAGTAACATCTGTTCGATTTAGAGTCTTTGGTTTACAGAGTTGTAAAGAGGTTTTTCAAGTTCAGAAAATATCTCAGTTTTTAGAGCGGTCGTGCGCTCGTCACCAAGCACAATGTTGTGAAGTCATTCGTGCACTTGTCACCAAGTACGGTGTTGTAAAGAGACTGTAAGCTCTCAATTAGCTTGTGAATAGTGGATTAACAGCGGGCAAGAGTACCTGCGACTGGACTAGTCCTCTCAGAGAAAACGATATATCACGGCGTTCACTGATTT
This sequence comes from Iris pallida, assembly GCA_029216955.1. NCBI lineage: Eukaryota > Viridiplantae > Streptophyta > Magnoliopsida > Asparagales > Iridaceae > Iris > Iris pallida. The sequence continues at coordinate 256,214 of JANAVB010026800.1, read as the reverse complement.
TAATTTTCTATTTTTTGCTGCACTTACAATTGTCTCTTATTACTGCCATAGCTATAAACTGCTTAAATTTTTAATGGTGATTATTTTGGCTGCACACATACACACTCTATTCACCCTCTAAAGGTGCTCAACGGTCCTTAGAGTGCGTATTACGAGCCACTATCAAGCTAGCAAACAAGAATTATAACGACCATTGTTCGTATTACATATTTTGGTATACGTGTACGTATATTGCATGTCTCATTGCATGATTGCTGGTTCGGTTCAACTTGCTGGTTCGACTTGGCTTGGTTTTTTATGTGGACCAAACCCCCCACCTACCACCCCTTCATTCCTTTATAGCCGCTCACTTTTCTCTCTCTCTCTCTCTTCATTTACTTTCATTAACTCTTCTTCATTACTTATTCTTCTCCACCATTACTCTCTTCCACCTAACAGAGGTTTAGGCAAGTGTAACTTGCTTCATGGAGGAACCCAAGTTTTATTGTTCCATTTTCTTCTCCTCAAGATTTTACGTCACTTTAGTACTTAGCATTTTCGAATTTCATGGTTCTTTTAGTATTTCGATCCTCTTGGTTTTGATCTTCTAAAACTGGCTTGCTTTCGAAAACTAAGAGTTCCATGTAGTGGGGAATTTGATTTTTACACAAGTTTTGGGATGGCCGGATTTCACCAAGTCCTGGCCGAGATGGAGTTCCTTGAGTTCCTCAGATTTTTACGCATGTTGGTCCTTGCCATGGGGGGATGACGAAGTTTTACGTGCACATTCTAACGTGTTAGCGTTGTGTTTAGCATTTACGCCCATATTTTGCGTGCCAGCGTATATTTTAACCTTTTACGCACACGTCTTAACGTGCCCGCGTAGTGCCCTCTTTACGCACATGCCATTACGTGCTAACGTAGCCATTTTACGCTGAGTTCGTTTGAACTCTACGACGGGATCCTCCCGCTCGTGTAGAATTGTTCTCGCGTAGACTTGGCTCGAGTGGATTCTCATGCGTAAAATCTCGCTCGGATGTTCGCTCGCGTAGAATTCTACTCGGGAAAAATTCTTACGTGCGTATAATTACGCTCGCGTATAACCCGGCTAGCGTAGAACCCCACCCACGTGCATTTTGTTCGCATAGAGCTAGCTCTCTCTTGTCCTCACTTGCGTAGGGCCGTTTTACGCTCGATGCCTTTGGCCTAGCGTAGAGGCTCACTCGCGTAGACTTTGAGCCTTGTGCCTCAGATTGTCTTTTATTGCCTTGCACTTTTCGTGACTTGACAAGCACGAATTGAGTGATGTGACCGGATTAATATTGGTACATGGCATGGCATGGCATGGAAAGTACTTGATATGACATGACATAACAAGATATGACAAGAACACATGGTGGTAATTATTGAAAGCTATTGCGACGGCTTGTATGTCATGACCGTAATAAATGACCTAGACACCGTGGATGATTGTGTTTGTACAATGAACCAGTACTGTCTTGCATCATGTCTAGGATGGTGATCCCTGAATGCCACGGTCAGGGGTACCTACTAAAAATGACTAGGGCTAATAACTAGAAAATCGAGTAGTCATGAATAGATGTCCTAGCTACAGGCAATCCCGTTATCTGGGCGTACTAATTAGACTTATAGCCTGCCGATGAGTAGGGCACACTTCTAGCACACTGTCATGTGTTGCCCTCTTCATGGATGGGTCTTTGACCTGGATAAGTTGGATAGTCTGCATAGCTTGTGGCTGTTGGAATAATCTTATTGCATCTTGCTAGTAACTAGGCCTGTGATAACCCTAGTTAGTTAAAGTATCAAGTCGTACTCATTGCATGACCGTGAATGATTTGGTGGAGTCTAGCAAGCCAGGTTTTGACCTGATCCTGTACAAGATTATAGCATGACCTGATTTCTTGTACCTTACTTATCGATAAATGATAAGATACCAAGTTCTGTTCAGGCGAAAGGTTACAACCCCGGTCCTTGTTTGGTTTAAGGGTTGTAATTTGGCTATCTGAATAGTCCCATGGTTATCTTATAATATATCGTCCTGATTATTTTAGTTTACCTTGAAAATAAAGATCAGGGGTCCAGTTCTGTTCAGGCGAAGGGTTACAACCTCGGTCCTTGTTTGGTTTATGGGTTGTAACCTGGCTCCCGGAGCAGTTCTGTGTCCTCTCTTCGTTTATTGACTTATTTCACTCTATGTCGAGCTCATCCTGTTTATCTTACCAACAAGTAGTTGAGACGGGTTTCTATTCAGGTGAAGGGTTACAACCCCGGTCCTTGTTTGGTTTAAGGGTTGTGACCTGGCTACTTGAATGGTTTTCTCGTACCCAATTTACTGTTGTTATCCTTATTACTATAAGTTTCGCTTATAATTGTCTTTAATATTCAATTGTTATATGCTGGTTTTTAGTTCCTAAGTGATGCCTCCTTTATGGTACTTGCTCTTTCTGGGGTCTGACCCAGCTGGTTTTGTATGACCAGATATCGGAGCAGCTCCAGGAGATCTACCTGTCCTCCAGCCAGATGGTGACCACCATGCGTAACCCTGGCAACGAGTGGGTTTCCTTTGTCCTTCCAGTTTATTGTAAAATTATTCTTTTGAGGCGTTTAGTCGGCGAGCACGTGTTTAGCTCGTATTGCACCTTTATTAACTGTCTGCCTACGGGCTGTAACATGATTGACGAATCCTAGGGTTGATCATGTATGACTAAAACTCTTGCTAGTCTTGACATTTTGTACGACTAGCTTTATGATCATCCGAATATGTAATGTATGAGACGCCTTGCTATTATATATTTGGTGCTGACATCTTGTAACTGTTATTACTTGCTTGAGATTGAGACAATAGGCTTGTTCATGACCATAGGTGACTGATGGAGTGTAGTTAAACCCTCATGTATCTAGACAGCCGTGACCGTGTAGCGAGGTGGGTTGCACTTCAATATACGTAGCTGGCTATGTAATCCTCCGCTCTCCAGTATTCTGGTTCCGGGGCGTTACAAGAATCAAGAGTGTGCCACGACGGGCCACTATCAAGTAAGCTAGACATGTGTTGGAATAACAGGATAGCAACTACATGCTCAAGAAAACCATGATCGAATCTAGACAAAACAGTACAAAAATCTACTAGACAAGATGGTACATAATAAAGAAACATGGCATGACATATACAGAAAAGGAATAAGCACTTAGAAATCAAAAAATTGAAACAAAATCAAGAAATGTCAAACTTGGGTATCCTGGCGATATATATATATATATGCGGTATGCTCTAGTATACCAGCGGTATGTCGGTCTTAGACAACCAAAACTCTCTGTCTAAAAAATGTTGTTGTACCGGTGTACCGTTGGTACGGGCCAGTACACTGTCAGTATGCTAATATTTGTAACAGTAGGTTATCGACGGTATGCCGTTCTAGCCGAGAAACAAGACTAAGAGCATGAAGCTAGTTCCAAAAACCAAAGCTCATCCCGAAAGTTATAGAAATTAGGTATAACCATGAAAACAATACTAGAGGAAGGTCGTGCATAGCATATATACTAAGTCTCATGGCAATCACTCTGTTATCGTTCCTGATACGTAGTTTTCCTCATAAAAATATCTATACTTCGCAAGAAATTAAAACCTAGCTCAAACCAAAATTTGAGACTGGCAAAATGACGATAATCATTAGAGAAACATATTTAGTAAAGCAAGTGCTAGACAATACTGAACTATCAAGACAACAGAAAACCAAATAACAGTAAAAACAATATTCGTCTAGTAGTTCGACAAGTTGTACTTGCCTAATATAGCTCGAAGCCTAACTCTTCAACTCCACCACCAAGAGAGGTTCAGAAACCACACTATGAGTCTCGAGACCAAGCTCCTAGCTCACAAAGAAATAGAGAGGAAACAAGAAGAGAAGAAGAGAAGAGAGAGAGATTGTAAAAAAGAAATTTTGAAAAGAAGTGAACTCGTATATATAGAGAAGGTGAATTAATCATGACCGTCCGATAGCGTCCCACGACTCGATCTGAATCAATCTCGACCATTCAGAAGAAAATCAAGAAACCAATGGATAATAAAATGTACCATTACTATTTATGAAAATATCTAAACACTATTCACGAAAATATTAGAATAATATTCACAAAAATCTGAAATAAAAAATATCTAAAAGTAAAAATATCTCCCAGACAGTATACCATCGATACATAATGGTATACCAACTGTATGCCGATCAAGGAGTAAAGTATCAAAAATTAAATATTTTACAGTTTACCAAAAATTAAGAAAATACAGAATACAATATAAAATACATATTCGTATACAAATACCGATATTGTGAGACGAGTCTTACAATATGAGCCATAGTTTTTAATATCTTCGAACAATAATATTTTTCAAGATTTTTAGCATTTTGTCAATTTTTGTCCTAAAGTGTTATAATCTTGGATCAATACCATCAAGTAGTGTTGTAATTGGTTTATCATGTAACATTTTAATCAAGTTATTGAAGTATTTAGTAAGGTTGGAAGTGTTAATATCTAATATAGGACAAATAACGTAAGCTGTTATCCAGTTTGCTAGAACACATATTTCATCATCTACTCCAATGAACCAATTATAATTATCCATACTTTCAGCTTTAATTCTTCAAAACAATACTTTGCATCTGTTTCATTATAACATCTTGCAAGAAAGTCTAAACTACGTTAAACATATTTCAATCAACGTACTAATTTTAAATTTGTTTAAAACAATGAATACAGAAAAACTAGGCGATTATAAAAAGTAGCAAGCACATCATTTTATTAATCCTTTTTGTTTATTCGATATAAAAGAAATTTCATTCCATGTATTAAAATAACTTTCAAAAGATGTTCTAAAATTGTTTAAAAATCAATTCCAAGAATTAGTGTTTTCACCTTCAGCAACATCATAAGCAATTAGATATAATTTATAGTTAGGATCATAAGCACAAGCAATAAATAAGATACATTGATATCTAAATGAAAGGAAAGTAGCATCAGTACTAATCTCATGTAAACATCCCTTAAAAATCTATCAATGCATCCCATGAGAAAAATAAAAATTCTTTGAAAATTGTTATTTTCTGTAGTTTTTATAAAACATATACTACATGATTTTGTCTCGATAACTTTAAGAGCATACTCTTCAAGACTATTATATATGCATTAATATAACAATCATTTATTTCAGATAGAGCAATTTCTCCAACTTTCCAAGCTTTTGAATATTTAATACGGATTCAGTATTCTCTATATATAATTGTAAACCCCTATCTTATTAAAATAATTTTTATTTTTATTTTTCTATTATTTTATTTTATTATAGATATTTTAACTTGCATTATATATATATATATATATATATATATATATATATATATATATATATATATATATATATATATATATATATATATATATTATATTTATATTTATATTTAATTTATATTTATATTTATATATATATAAAATATATATATATATATATATATATATATATATATATATATATATATATATATATATATATATATATATATATATATATATATCTTTATAAAAAAATATATATATATATATATATCTTTATAAAAATATATATATATATATATATATATATATATATATATATATATATATATATATATATATTATATATATATATATATATATATATATATATATATATATAATATATATATATATATATATATATATATATATATATATATATATATATATATATTTTATAGATATATATATAAATATATTTTTTATATATATAAATATAAATATAAATATATATATATATATATATATATATATATATATATATATATATATATATATATATATATATATATATATATATATATATATATATATATATATATATATATTTATATATATATATAAAAATATATATATATATATATATATATATATATATATATATATATATATATATATATATATATATATATATTTTTTTTTTTTTTTTTAATATATATATATATATATATATATATATATATATATATATATATATATATATATATATATATATATATATATATATATATATATGCAAAATATATATATATATATATATATATATATATATATATATATATATATATATATATATATATATATATATATATATATATATATATATATATGCATGGGCCGCCACAAAAACATGTAACGCCCCAGTCCCAAAACACGTAGGACTAGGAATGCGTATATATGCCAGCTACGTATCAAGTGAACTCCAGCCCAGCTTGAGTACGTATAAGCTGTCTAAGTCAGGTAGTTATATCTCTATATCACTAAGATAATTCTAATCTCAATCCATTGAAGATAAATCCTTCGTAAGACCAGGTGTACTAATGTTGGTCAGGCATTAACATACTGGATCCCACAGGCAAACAAGAATAGACAATATATAATAAAGTTGACCAAACTCTATTACAATTGTCTGAACAAGCTTATAACAAAGGATAAAGCTTGCAAAACTAGGCTATGTCACCAGAATAAATTGACAAAAGTATAAGTATAATGCTGGATGAACATAGTGAAAATATCAACCAAATATTTATTTGAGTCGAAAACAGTAACACCACCCGGATCATTGAACTTTCTTCGTAGAAGCGACTACCTGGAGAGATCACCAGATCTTCAGGGGACATAGCAAGGTACATAATATACATGCCAAGTGATAGTAATAAATGTACTACAAACATATATAAAAGAGCAACTACGAGAATCCATCTAAGTGAAATGCAAGTAAGAAATAGCTATGTACATCGGGCTAGCTACGCCAAAGGCACTATGTCGGTAGACCTCATGCGTACAGTAAATACTAAAGCTCTGCTATAGAGACCACAGTAAATAATATGGGTAATAGCCATGTCTCGGCTATAGGGACGATGACTAGCAGGTATCTATAAAGTAGCCCGATGAATTAGTCTATGTTCTTCCCACCCATGTTCTATTCTATCAGGTCATGTCAGGTAACACTAACAATATCAAGTAAATAATCCTATAACTTATCACATAATCAAAACCATGAATCTGTCATGTCTAGGACTCTGTCTCATGATCATGTCAGTGTCCTAGGTCCATCGTGTCTCAAGTAACACGATAATCAATACAACGCTATGTCTAAGATCAATACCCAATATCCGCGTACGGACATTGACACCCGAATATCCTCGGACGTAAAGTATCAACAAGCTCCTACGTAAATAGTAACTAAACTAAGCTAAATATGAAGCAAGAAAAGTAATTAAAATAAAGTACAAGAAGAACTAACAATGGCAAGGTACACTTGCCTAGATCTCCAAGTTGAAATATAAATATCCTACTCCGACTTTCAAGTCTAAACGATACCAAGAGCCTATATATACAACATACACTATGATACGGTTCACTAAACATGCATAAGAGTACAATATACACAACGACATTAGTCATTAGAGTGTAAACCAAACAAGGATTCTAAATAGGTGAGTTGACTAAGGTTAACCAAATAAGTGTCAAGTAAGTGTGTAATCACCAAGTCTACTAGTCACATAACATCTGTAAGTCCTCTAAATGTAAAATTTCTCATATATCATAAACATGGTCATAACTAAAAACCATGTAGTTGCTAACTTGCTTCTCAAATACGTAGGTATTATGTGTCCTACCTACTGTGGTCTTCTTGTACAAGTATGTCATACCCATTCTCAATGCTCATAAAACAAGTGTTAACCTAACTCAAGTAGTCATTTAAAGTATGTCATCATCAAATTCAAGGGTAAATGGAACTCACTAATACTATCCTCAATCACATACAACATTATATATAATTCTATCCTAACTAGAGGTTAATACAGTTTCCAAATTAGAATACGATCACCCACATGAAAGACTACATTTGAAAGGATTCGAAAGTCTTGTTATGAATAGGATAAATCTATAAGCACTGTACTTAAGATAGATAAAAATTCTATAGAAATTATATGGTTGCATTGAGGCAGAGAAAGTTCTACTTGAATAATATAGAAATCATGATAGTAGACATAGGTCAATAAATGAAGTTACCACTAGACAATGGCCGAAAGACCTTACTAGAAAGATTTCTATCAAAGGGATAAGTGATATTTTGTTGTACCATAGTGTGACCTTGGGATAGGATGTAAAATGGATATGACTGCGTTATAATAGACATACCTCTAAGTAGAAGGTAAATAACTTTGAAAGGACCTATCAACAATCATGACTAAAAGATTAGTCAATAGGTAAGTATTTGCCAAGGTATCACATATAAGCATTGTCTAGCATCCAAGCATAGAAGGGTCAGGCGTATTTTTTATTATTAAATAGATTTCTATAGATTAGAAATGGTGACTTGCTAATCATACTAATAAGGAGATTTGATAAAAGAATGACACAGTGATTAGGAATTGATTTTTGGTAGTCCTGGATTTTGTAGATAGACCTAACTAAGGACTTGAGAGAAAAGTTAGAAATCTTAGTTTGAGCAGCCTAGAAAATCGTAGAGATGTTGAACCCTTTTCCACTTCCACAACAGAGTTCAGATAGGAATTCCAAAGACTTGTAGTTACAACAATTGTGTTGGAATAAGATGCACAAAGGAAATAAAGATGAAAAAATTGTAGGAGCAGTCAAGGATAGCTAGGACCTAGCAGACCTCATTTTTAGTATGTAACACCATGTTGTAAGAAGTGACAATTGGAGGAAACTCAGTTTACATAAGTGAGTAAGCTGGTTGGAATCGAGATAGAAGACTTATGGTAGCATAAGTTAGACCAAGAAGTTTAGCTAGTCTCATCCTTCAAAAAACTTGATATATAGCCTATATTGACATAAGTCGATATCTGTCATCTTTAGACAGATTGATCATTTGAAGTCCAAGATCGTTCAAGTAACCAGAGGTATAGTCCACCATCGACCTGTTCGACCAACTAATAGGAGCAAAAGTTTTTATTTCTAAGATTGACTTGAGATCGGAATACCATCAGGAGAATGCATGGAGAGAAGATATTCCAAGGACATCATTTGGGACCCGCTACAACCATTATAAATTTTGGTGATTTTTTTACTGTAAAATGCACCTGCTATATTTATGAGTTGGCTGAACATGGTGTTTCCTCAGTAGCTGGAGCAATTATGGTAGTTTGATTACATTTTGTTGTAGGATAGAAGCTATATTGGTAGCATATTTCATAGGAGGGTGATTATCTAATGATATATGAGTAGGATAGAACATATCTACTAGAAAGACCGACTTGAACAGAGAGGCATTACACTTTTATAGGAGTTTCAGTTTAGTAGGAAGTTTCTCTTAATTAATGGACATATATTGCTACCCCTGCCAAAATAGATAGGGTGAACTAGAGGTTTTATATATCCATAGAGACTTATTAGGAGAATAAGAATATAATTTTTTTGGATGACTAGAAATACGATATTAGAGGATATACAGTTGAACCCTAGTTATAGTTTTCTAAGCTAAAATAGGACTACCCTTGTGGTAGACTTTAAAAAGTATGACTAATGACTTTTGTTATGGGTAGAATGATTTGATAAGCCTTGTACTTAAGATTGGACTTAAGTCTAGGTAGAACCATTATCGTGTGAATTTTGTTTGGGGAATATAGTAGTTCATGCTTTGCAGGATTAGGTAAATAACTAAGGTGGGGTAGAATCTTTATAGATACTTTTTCAAGGTATAAGTCAGAACATAGTACAGTATAAGGCCTAATCCTGGCAAGCAACCCTGAAAACATTAGACTAAACCTTGCTAGCTTTTACTTAAGATAGAGTCTAGAATAAAAGTACTAAAAGCATTAATATCGAAAGATTATATCAGGCTATTAGGTGGCCTAAGAATATTAGATATGGTAGGCAAATTTGAGTTAGACTAGCCTTGAAATGACCTCTAGAAAGCCAGGACTAGAAGGTTTAACCAACAGGTTTATGCATTTGACTAGCTCAAACTCAACCTTTATCCAGTACGTAGGTGGAAAAAAATTAGGACATTGGTAAGATTATTATCGATTGCTAAGAGGATGTTGTATGAGTATAATAAAGAGCTTAGAGTACTAGTAGGGAACATGGATTAACTGTAATTTTTTCTATCTATATGGTTAGTTATAGATAAAGACTCAAGAGCCAAGTTAGAAACCTTACCTCTAAATTAGTAACCCATTGACATTATAGGTAGTGTTGGAGAAGTGGCATATCGTCCTATATTGTTCCATCTCTAGAGCGAGTGCATGATGTATTCAATGTCTCACAGTGGAGGAGGTATGTGACTGATCCCAGTCATGTGGTTGACCATTATGATATCACATTGAGACAAAGTCTTTCATATGAGAAGCAGCCAGTCGGGATACTAGACACCAGTGAGAAGATATTGAGGGGGAAGGCTATCAGATTAGTCTGGTAGCATGGAAGCATCACCCCTAGAAAAATCTACTTGGGAGCGTGAAGATTCCATACGAGAACGTTATCAGCATTTATTCGAGGAATCCGATAAGATTCTAAAACTAACTTTAGTGTCATAACTTTATAAGTTCTAGTTCTAGTTATAATCTTAATTTCGACGACGTAATTTTTTTAAGGTGGGTAGAATATAAACCCCCATTTTTTAAAAATAATATTTATTTTTATTTTTATTTTTCTATTTTATTTTATTTTATTTTATTTTAACTTGAATTATATATATTAAGTTATATTTTAAATGGTTAATATTTAATTGTTTAATTAATCACTTGCTTAGCCCAACAAATAAATCTACATGCTATCTTGGGCCAAGAATTTCATTCCATGCTATCATGAGCCTAAGGAATGCATTCTTGCTAAAGTGAGCCTATGGTTGTTAACTTTGCTAACATGAGCTCAATTTTTGTGTGGGCTAAATGGTGGGAACACACAATCCAACGTGGGTGTGGTTGTAAAATTATTTGTGCATATTTTGTGCATGCTTCATGCTTTAACTCCCCCTTTCATATTCATCATTTGTAACTCCCATGACCCCTTCTTTCACCTTTGTAATTTTTATGACCCCTTCTTTCACCTTTTTAACCCCTATATATATATATATATATATATATATATATATATATATATATATACACACATCCAAGCCCTCGACTCCCAACCCACGGTAGCACCTCGACGTCGTCAACCTCGCCGCACGCCGTCCGACCCGATCCGATCGACCATAACTCGTCTTCGATGAACTACCTCTGTGCATCTCCCCTGTTCACCACATGCCAACGACAATATCGACAACCACTGCTCCCACATCGACTTTCTCTCGCTCGAGCCCAAGTTTAAACAACAGCTTCACATAGGTGAGCTTTTGTTGTTTCTCCTGTATATTTTTTTACGTAAATTCCTAATAGGAAGATTAAGTAGCTGTGCTGCCAATCACTGGAAGAAGATGAAAATAATATATAATAGCACACTATATATTGTTTTCGTAAGATTCATAATAGAGAATGGCAGTTGAGTAATATTTTTTTTACAAAGGTTATTAAGAACAATCGGTTGAAGAGAGGTATAGATAGCAGTAGGCTATCTCACTATAGAGGAAGAGTTAGAGTAAGAGAACAATATAAGTTTACTAATAGTAAAGAAGCAACAGTTTCACATATAGGAATTTCTTTTAGAGTTAAAGAGGAAGTAGATGAAGAAAGCAGTAGCATGCATAGTTTATGTTGATGAGCACATAAAAGAGCATTGGGATTCGATCTTAGAAATTAGAAAGCAATTTTTAATTATAGCATTCATTAAGTAGTTAATGTATATTTCCTTCAATATTAATAGCCTTAGCTATTATGTGCAATACGTGTATTGAATTCTACATCAATTAATAATATCTATTTTATAAATAAATCCCTCCCCTTTAATTAATTACCAACCAAATCCTTTCCATCTCTCTTTATTTCTTTAAGTATGATATTTTTAGTAATCCCCATTTCTTTTGTAATATTTGCAAAACTAATCATATATAGAAATACTAGCTTATATAAGGCTACAATACACTTTGGAAAGTATTAAGTAATTCTATGGTATAATTATTATAGATTTAGAGTGAGAAGCCATAACCCTAGGTTGAATATGTAAGTATTAAGTTGTATAGATTGTTGGCAATCTAGTACATATATGATTAATAAATATATTAGATTCTTGGTTATTTATAGGACTTTGATCTAACTTCGGACACAAACTCTCAGCATTTTTGGACAAACTCCCAGGCAAGTGTACCTTGCCATTGTTAGTTCTTGTTGTACTTTATTTACTTTTCTTGCTTCATATTTAGCTTAGTTTATAGTTACTGTTTACGTAGGATCTTGTTGATACTTTACTTCCGAGCATATTCGAGTGTCAATGTCTTAGACATAGCGTTATATTGATTATCGTGTTACTTGAGACACGATGGACCTAGGACACTAACACGAACATGCGACTGGTTTTGACCCTGTGATACGTTACAGGATTATTTACTTGACATTGTTAGTGTTACCTGACATGACCTGATAAAATAAAACATGGGGGTGGGGAGAACATAGATTGATTGATCGAGCTACTTTATTGATACCTGTTAGTCATCGTCTCTATAGCCGGGACATGGTTGTTACCCATACTGTTTGCTGTGTCTCTGTAGCAGAGATTCAGTATTTACTGTACGCATGAGGTCCCTCGACACGGTGCCTTTGGCGTAGTTAGCCCGATGTACAGAGCTATGTCTTACTAGTATTTTACTTAGATGGATTCTCGTAGTTATCCTTTTTATATCTGTTTTTAGTAAATTCTTTATTATTACTTGCCATGTATTTTATGTACCTTGCTATGTCCCTGAGGACCTGGTGATCTCTTCAGGTAGTCGCTTATGCGGAGAAAGTTTGTTGATCCGGGTAGTGTTACTGTTTTCGATTCAGGAAAATATTTGGTTGATATTTTCACTATGTTCATCCAGCATTATACCTATATTTTTAGTCAATTTATTCTGCTGACACGGTCTAGTTTTGCAAGCTTTATCCTTTGTTATAAGCTTGTTCAGACAATTGTAATAGAGTTTGGTCAACTTTATTATATATTGTCTATTCTTGTTTGGTTGTGGGATCCAGTGCGTTAATGCCTGACCAACATTAGTACACCTCGTCTTACAAAGGATTTATCTTCAATAGATTAAGATTAGAATTATCTTAGTGACATAGAGATATAACTACCTGACTTAGACAACTTATACATACTCAAGCTGGACTGGAGTTCACTTGATACGTAGATGGCATGTATACGCATTCCTAATCCTATGTATTTTGGGACTGGGACGTTACAATAATTGATAACATACGATGGTCTATACGACCGATTATCTCTAATTTTATCAATTATATTTTTTTACCCATGCAGTAGTAACTAATGGATGACACCCTATTGTAACTCTACCTAAACAAGAATGTTGATTTTCTAATGTAATAATAATAAATATTTCACCTTCACCAATGGCTTTTCCAATTATAACTTAATTTATTACATTTACATGCAATTTCGATAACATTATTAAAGTAGTTGAACAAGTAAAATTAGGTTCAATTTCTATATCACTAATAATACTTCTAAATTTAGAACGGTTTTATCTTTTTTTTCAACAAATAATCTAGGAGTGTTAACATTATAACAATATTATCATCTAAATTATCAATTAAATCATCACTATTTTCATCGTCGTTATCACCTTCATCACTATTTTCTTTAGTAGATGGAATAATTTGATTAAAAAAAATAGGACCAGTATTAACAGTTTCATTAACGTAGTACGACTACTTATATTATTAATTCTTAGTTGTGGTGGAGTAACATAAATATTTATATACGGTGATTGTAAATTAACTTAAAGAATAAACTTTCAACTTGTTCAACATCTAAATATAAACAACTAGATACAAAAATATATACTAATATAAATTCATAATTTATAGAAAATTGTTCAATAATTAGATTACTTAAACTATCATATGTAGTTTTTTGATCAATTATAAGAACTTGGATTAAACCTTCTTTGTCAGCTAACCCATTTAATACACCTCCAAAAGAGCACGGTAATGTTAGATTTTGATCACAGCTGAATTACGAAATGGAGTAGAGAGAGCTTAACTTCTGAATGGAGTAAGAAAAAAAAAAAATTGGTAGAGAAAGATGTTTGATAGGGTATTCTGAAATGAACATTGTAGTTTATAGAAGAGAGTCTTGTAAAAAAGTATTCGATATGATAAAAATCTCACCTTCAAACTAAACCTAACTCTAATACATCCAATCAAATAAACCAAACCAAGTAAGTAAAATCAATATACTAAATTCAACCACTACCAAAATAAGTCATATTAGCGACGCCAAAGGACGTCACTAAACAGCAGAAAAATGTCGCTACTTCTTATTAGCGACGAAGTTAGCGACGAAAAGACCATGTCGCGTAATACATGGTCACTAACTAGAAATCCGTCGATGTTCGTCGCTATAGCGACGTACTTTTGCGACTCCAAATGTCGCTAGAATTTTATTTGTCTAGCGATGTTTGTCAACATCACGTTGCTAATTAGCAACGTAACAAGTCGCTGCTAATTGTCGATGACAGTACAACGTGTAGCAACGTAATCAACGACGTTTACTCTAACAATTATGGTTTGCCACATCAGTTTTTTACGACGTATTGCGACAATCAGCGACAGTTTTTGACACAGGTTAGCGCCGTGTGTCACCCCCAGTTTTCAAGAACAGGGGTATTTTGGTTATTTTGTATTTTTGAATATTTTTGAAATTTATTTTATTATTTAAGATATTGTTTTGGGGTTATTTGAGTCGGGTTCGAATTTCAACTCATTTCGACTTGTAACGGGGACCCGGGATAGTTTTGACTCTAGTGGGACCCACTCATTAGTTAGGTATGGCCCACATGACATTATTTTAGTTAGTGTGCTAGACTAATTATTTATGGATAGGTTTGGTTTAATTAGAGACTTAAAACTAGACTAATTTAGCCTCAACCTAAAGCCTATTCCTAATTTAAACCAATAGAACTAGTGGGAGTATTTTTGACTTTTGCCAATGGAGACACATGCCCACACTTGGCCGGCTATGAATAGATAGGGATGAGTCACTTCTCATTTCATTTTATCCACAAATTTCTTTCTCTTGTTCTTCCCCAAATTTTAAGAAGAGACTCCATTGATTTCATCTCCAAATCAATCCCTTCTTCCACTAAATCTTCTTCATTTCTTCTTTACTCCATGAAGAGAGGGTGCTAGCCAAGTTTGGGAGGATTCAGCTCTTGTTCGTGTCCATTTGGAGGCCACTTCGTGTCGGTATCGTGTCAGAAGGATTTCTCTTAGAATCTCTCTCCCGGAAGGTATAATCTCTCCTCTAATCCACCCCTACATGCTTATAGGAATATTTTGAACCCATAGAAATGACCCCCATGGTTGTATCTCCATTTGTGTCCATTTCGTGTCCATTTGGAGATCATAGGAGTGTCCTTTGTGTTGTGCTTTGTGTCCATGTGGAAAACCCCCAATGTTGGACACTTCATGTGGTTGTGATTTGATTTAATGAATATTTTCCTATTTAATCTCAGATATTTAGATGTTATAATGTTGTTCTTGATGTATCTATGTTAGTATCTTAATGTATCATATTCATTTCTATTAATTTTGTGTGTGTCTCTATAATTTTGTATGTATCTATTTTTGTGTTTGTGTTGTGGTAGTGGTAGTGTGGTTTAAGGGTTGAGTGTTGTAGTGGTTGTGTGGAGTGTGTGTGTAGAGAGTAATAGTTAGAGGGATATATGTGTAGGGATTAGAGAGAGTGTTCGAGAGTGAGAAAGGGATTAGAGAGGGTTAATATAGAGAGAGTGGAGAGTAGAGTTTGATATGGAGAGAGTGTTAGAGAGTGGTGGAGTGATTGAGAGAGGAAGTGGAGAGTGATAGAGGGAGAATGAGGATTACAATAGGGGGAGTGGCACTGCTGCATACAGCAGCAGTGTACGCATGTATCAGTCCCCACAGGGGACTGATTTCGAGCCTGTCTTGGCAGCAATATGAGGGAGGGTCATGCCGCATAGGCTGCTGAATATAGCAGCAGTAGTAGCAGTTTAGACTACTACTTGATAGCAGTTTTTAGATACTGTATTTTACAGCAATGTGAGGGGGAGGGTAGCCCATTCCCATGAACCTCTTGACAGCCCATGGACAGCCATTGCAGCCCCATGGACAGCCCTATTTCAGCCATATTTTTCCTCCCATTTCAGTTCCAGTTCTTCCAATTTCAGCCCTTCATTTCATACCCATTCATTTATTCAATTAAGCCTATTCCCCCTACATATCAGCCCTTCTATTCATGCATCCATCCTTCCATTCATTCACTATCATCCAAATATTCCTTCCATTTTATTTCATCCAACCCTTTATACATACAAATCAGCCCCATAACAGTCCCCACATACATATATCCAAACATTTCATCTATTCCCCAATCCATTCATTAAATCCATTCATTCATTTTCCCTTTCATCTCATCCTTCCATTCACATATCACCAATTCATTCATTCATTCATCTGTTCCATCCATTCAATCTTTCATTCATTTCATGCATTCAAACATTTATTCCATTCATTCATACTTTCCATTCATTTTATCCATTCACCCATTTGTCCCTTCATTCATTCATTAATCCATCCACTCAAATTCATTAACCCATTCATTCCTTAATACATTCATGTATCACCAAATCAGCCTATACCCTATCTAACCCACTAGTTTGGCCTTAGTTTAGTGTCCCTAGATGGTGTCTTAGAGAGTTGTTATGGGTGTTAGTGTGGGTTTTGAGGTTGGTGTTAGAGTTGGTGCTAGTGTTGTGTTAGTAGTGAGTTAGTTAAGTTAGTGTCCTAACTAGGTTGATATCCTAGTGGAGAGTGTGGGAGAGTGAACTAGGAAGGTTGGTAGAGAGTAGGGTGTGGTATCTTAAGATACCATAGAGTATCATGACGATACTTAAGGTAATATTGAGATGACCAACATGACCATAAGATGGATTAGATGACCAAGAACCCAAGATTTCTTGGTTGGTATACCCTAGATAGGATAGTATCTAGCTACCCTAAAAAGCCTAGGCTAGTATCCTGAGATCTAGAGGGGTTCCTTTGTAATGGGCAAGGTATCGGGAATACCTTGTAAGGGTAAATGTTAGGATATTGGGTAATACAAGGTATTGGGTTTATGATTTCTAGATAGGGTTAGAAATAGGCTGTCTTGGTAGGTAATGACTAGATGAGGGTAGTTTAGGCTAGTCTTGATCCCCATTGACCAAGAGATGACTTTTCGACCGAAAGTCAACTTCGAGTCAACGCTTGACCTAGAATCGACCCAAAATCAAACAGAGTTGACCAGTTGACTGAAAGTCAACTGTTAGTCAACATTTGACTAGTTGACCCAGGGTTGACTCAGTATTGACCAGAGTTGACTTTCTGACCAAAAGTCAACTGTAAGTCAATCCTTGACCCAGATTGACCTAGTTTGACTTGGATTGACTTCCTATGACCTTGTTTGACCTTGGTTGTCCTAGTGTGACCTAGTTTAGCTTGGTGTGACTTAGTTTGACCAAGTTTTGACTTAGACTTGCATATTATGACTAGATTAGTTTTCCTTTTATTATTAAATCCTGTTTGGACTCATGGTATCTTGATTACTCTGAGCACCTGTTCACCTTATCAGCTTAGGATCACAGGCGAATACATTCACTGATAGTTTTCGTGGTCTTGATATGTGCTATATCCGATTCAGTTGTAGTGTCTTACTCGATTTCCAGTCACGATAGTTCATGGACTAGTATATGTTGGATCATGACATGGGATGTTGTTCCTAGATTTTCTTGGTATATTGGTACTTTTTTGTCTTATTCCCTGTATTAGTATAGACACCGATTCCTAAGGGGACTTGCTACCCTCTTATGGAATCCCGTGTCATGACGTGTCATGTGCAGATCCATTATACTATTCGGGGATGGAGGAATTATTAGGGATTATGTGATCAAAGCCTCTTGTCACTATTATGCTTGCGCCACTCTTACCTCACGTAGGGTGTAGCAGATTCCTCCGTGTGCTTGTTATCCAGGTTGGCCGGCATGACCCTTTCCAGAGATTTTCGTGTGATTGTCGTGCCAAGTGGATAACCTGGCTTGTAACATACCCAAAGCCGATCACATAATGCTCTAATAATTCAAGTCATATTTTATATTTATTTATCATAGGAGGCTAAGTTCTGTTCGGGAGAAGGGTTACAACCCCGGTCCTTGTTTGGTTTAAGGGTTGTAACTCGGTTTCCGAATAGTTTCCAAGTTATCCTATCTATTGTCGTCATATTCAGTACTCACATCATGTTATATATTTCCTGTAGATTTTGTCCCGTATTACACATATTCTACATGCTCTTATGCTATACTTTGATTGGAGGCTAGGTTCTGTTCGGGGGAAGGATTACAATCCCGGTTCTTGTTTGGTTTACGGGTTGTAACTCGGCTTTCGAATGGCTCCCAAGTCTTCCCATATTTTTGTCTTGTATTTCATTATAATATCTCTTATAGAATTTGTCAATTCATATGAAACTGCTGTTAGTGTGTGTACTTGCACATTTTTCTGACAAGATACCGTTGACATATTACAGATGTTTCTGAGGCAGGCTGCTCGACCTACTATGGGGTCGAGACAGATGGAGATTTAGGCCAGGACTGTGGCCTGATAGTTGAGCCACTAGACTTTATACTCCAGAGTAGTTAGCTTAGTTAGGCTTGCCTGAACTGCGATCCAGCTTTTGTTTTAGACTGTAGTAGTTATATTTATATTTTGTGACTCTGTGATGTTGTTTGTTTCTCTCTAGTTGTGTTGGATGTTGAACTCATTTCATGTTTTCACATCTATCATATTTCCATTCTGTGCTATCTATCCTAGTTTGTTCTTGTGATTGAGACTATATTGCTATGTCACCTCCATTCGGAGTGTATATACTGTACATGTATCTTTATACTATTTAGTGTAGTTTTTGTAGACGACCTATACAGCGTTATACCGTCGATTCTGCGGCGTAGGCTGGACATACCCACGTGCTCGTGCCCCTAATCAGGGTACGGGTCGTGACAATGTGTTGATATGTACATAGCGACGTTATTAGCGACGTTGACTGACTATTTTTGCTGACATGTCCCACTTGCCATGTCAGTTTAATAGTGACGTGCTGATACGTACATAGCGACGTTATTCAGCGACATCCTGGTTTCAGGTTAGCGATGTTCAGATACACATTAGCGACGTAAAATTTCGTCGCTAAGCGTCGCTAAATGCCGTTAAATTCTAAAAAAAAGATTCGGATTGTTTTTTCTATATAGCATTATACTGTATTTTAAATGACAGTTTGCAAATAATAGACCCGGAGCAACCATCCGTAGAATTCCTTGAGTTCGCCGACCCCTTAGGTGGAACACTCAGCACCGGTAAACCAATATAGAGACAAATGATAAAAATGTACTACCAATAATCAAATAAATAGAATTCGTCGATCAAAAAGATAGGAAATAGTCGGGTGGATACAAATCCACTACCAAACGACTATAAAAAGAGTTTATTCGATAATGTTTAACATAATACAAACTGTCACTAAATGTATAAAATAAATAAATAAAGGCCCAACAATGGGTCAGCAACACAACAAATGAAAATAAGTCCAATAAAGGATTTCGCCAAGTCAGGAGGAAGAGGAGGAGGAGGCAGTCCCCGTATCTGGGAGAACATGAACCTATACTGCGCCAGGGTCAGTGTCACCGGTGACGACTCATCAGTAGAAGGAGGAGGAGGTAGTAGAACCGATACTGGTGGTGTGTGTAGGAACCCTAGAGGGGGGTGAATAGGGCGAAGCTAGCAATTCAAGCACTAAGCACTAGTTAATAGGCAATTTAAAAATATAAGTGCAAGAGATTTAGCAACAACAATACCGACACACGATATATCCTGGTATCCTCCCAAGGGGCACTCCAGTCCCGGAACTCTCTCCGGCTTTAATCCACTATTATGCAAATAGTACAACGTGAGTTTTCATCCGAAGGCCTCACCAACTTCTTACACAAGAGCTTTAGTCCGAAGGGCTTTCCGACTTCAATACAAGAGCTTTAGTCCGAAGGGCTCTCCGACTTCAATACAAGAGCTTTAGTACGAAGAGCTCTCCGACTTCACGAGAGTTTGGATCCGAAGACTCTCCAACTTCACGAGAGTTTGGATCCGAAGACTCTCCAACTTCAACCTTTCACAAGAAGGCTTTTGATCTTTTTACAACAAGATAAAGATCTCTTTTACAACTCAAGAACACTCTAACACAATTTGTGGATGGATAAGTAAAAGCTTTGGTGGAGTGTTTGTGGATAAGCTTTGGTGTATTGGAAATTTTTAGGCTCAAAGCATCAACCTTGAATGAAGGAATTCAACGCTATTTATAACCAAAGTATTAAAAAGAGATTAAAGGCAACTTTTCAGTCAGTGATCGGTATACCGTCGGTACGAACCGGTATACCGTCGGAATACCGGTCTGGAATTGCAACGGCTAGAAGTATAGTCGTTGGGATCATTAAATATTCGAAATCCGACCGTTAGATTTTCAACGTTACTGAATCGGTATACCATCGGTATAGATCGGTATTACGTCGGTATACCAATTTTATAGGCAGAAACTTTCTGTGAACAAAAATCGGTATACCGTCGGTATAAACCGGTATACCGTCGGTATGCCAATTTTCATCCGAAAATGATCCTGGGCTAATTTCTACCCTAGATTTTGATTTTGCCATCCATTTCTTGTGTTTACAATTATTACTAGGACTCATTACAGACTCCAGATATATTGTAGCAGGTGCAAGCTTCTTCAGAGTCTTGAAATGATAATGGCATGGCATGGCTTCTTTTCTTGATAGATGTTGGCTTCTTCTTTGACGTCAGCTGTCCAAAGATATCCAGTTTGTGAAAACTAAATACCTTTCGGGAGCTTCACCCTCGAACCCCCGACGAGGGACACTGTCCCCTCGACCCCCGTCCGCTGACCGGGCTGCGGAACCCCCGAGTGCGTGGCTCCGGAGATGTCGTCGGGTGGTTCAGAGAAATCTTGTGGGATCCGTCGTCTTTGGCCCACCATGATTTTTTCATTGCATATGTCCATATTGATCTTGCTTATTACTTTTTTGCATGTACATGTTAGACGGACAAAGTAATATACATGTAGTAAATATGATAAGCTAAAGCACAATAGGACAATGCTAAGTTTAAGTATAAGATCTATAGTGACAGCATAAATATTAGTGATATCATAATGTTAAACTTAATTGAATAACCATAATCAAAACATAGTTTTGATTTTGGTAACTCAATTAAATTTAAGATATATATATAATAAAAACTCATATCACTAATAAGTAAAATAATAAGCACATATCACCAAAGGTATAAGTATAAGTAAAAATGATATAGTGATAGTATGAAGATTAGTGATAATGAAATGCTAAACTTAATATATTAACCATATTCAAAAATATGATATAATCATTGAGCCAATAGTGTGGATGCCGATGCACAACCAGGAAGTATCTGCTCCATGGCTAGCAGTCTAGAGTTAGTGGAATCCATAAGAGCCGCCAGCCTCGAAAGCTGATCGCCCAGGGCCAGCTGTGACCCCTACACCGCCTGAATGGCAAGATCTATCCTCTCCTGCACAATATGAACGGCACGATCCGTCCTCTCGCCCGTCTCCCTAATGGTGCGCTCGAGCATATCAAATCGTGCGGTCAGTGCCGTATCGTCTGTCTACGACTGAGACTGGGGCTATTCCGCAATCCTCCACAACAGCTCATCATGCAGCTCAGTAAGCTAGCGACGGAGTTCCTCCACTCGGACCGACTCCTGTGAGCGCTATGGGGAATGTACACTGGCGGAGGGGGCCCTGGATGACTGCATCGCCACAAAGGTGTCGTAGGATCCCGTACCGTAGTACGTACCCCTCTGAAGACCACCAACGACGGTCATCCAGAGCTCGTCCAACGTCTGAGTCGGAGGGGGCTGCGAGGAAGTACCAGCCCCTCCCTCCGTAGATGCACTAGTAATCTCATACTCTAGCCTAAGATGCTCATCCTAGAAAAGTACACATCTCGATAAGTATAATATTTACTACCAACCTAGTTGTTCCATGTTTATGGATGTATATTGCATATTTCTTAAGTTATACTAAAGTTGGTGATATGTAAAGTAATACATACATAACTCTGCGTGGCCCGGTCATCGATGAGCTTTCCGTCATTTCGATGGGTGACCAGGAAGACGGTCACCATGTTGGCGCCCTCATCCCTCTTTATCTGTTGTAATAATTTGTTTGTCATTGAAATTAAACATTTTATTCCTACTTTCATTAAAATAATATATTACAGTTAAACACATACCAGGCGACGAAAATGTTCCGTCATGGAAATTCTGCTACCACACCACTTCCCTGCCCTCGTCCTAGCCGCCTTCGCTTTCTCTGACCGTTTTTTGTACCTAGGAGCGTCGAATCTAGCCTTAATCACAGTCCACTGCTCGGGCGTGATCCAACCTTGGATCGATTTTTCGGAGCAGTCTCGAGCCTTTTGGTCGTCGATCGCATCCCGGATCAAGTTGACGGCAACGGCAAAAAATTGCTTCTCGATCATCTCAGCCCGGTGTGGTGGATAAAGATATATTTTCTACAAAAATTAAATTAGTTAGTTATATAATATGCATAAAAGATGATTTATACTAAAAGCAATATACTTTAGTTACCTTGAAGTGGGTAAACCAGAATGCCTTCCTCTCGTCCGAGGCATCCGAGTAGTTGATCCAAGGGCCCCCGTAGTTGGACCTCAGAAATAGCCCCAATGCCCTCTGAACTGACGGAGGACGATATCTACACAATGATAATTAAATTCATGAATATATAGATATAAGTATAAATAAATGTTAACTAATTAACTTACTTTGTAGGCCCGTCGGACCAAATCTCCATCATCGTTTCGTCCGGAGGGGCGTATGGAGGATCGCTCGGATCATATGGAGTCGGCGTAGGTGCGATCTCCTCTACCAGCTCCTCCGTATCCATAGTGCCGTCCGCAGCAGGAATGCTGGACGGGCTAGGATCAGGCCTGGAACTATCTATCCCAGGAGTACTGCCATGTACTACCAATCCACTCGAAGATCTGAGTGGTTGGTACACTAGAGTACTAGGAAACGAGGGTCCGGAACCATCATCCAGAGTACCACTCCATGCACCGGTGGAACCTCTACCACCACGGAATACTCCTCTACCGGTAGAACCTCTACCGGTATGGGATACACCGAAGTACGATCCTCTTCGTCCTGCCATACTTGATAAAAAATAGATATCTACAAGAAATGTAATACATATTCTAAATCAAATATGCATGCATTTAGCATATCACAGTTTATAAAAAATAGATCTGGAGCAACCCTCCGTTGAATTTGTAGATAATAACCATGCATTTAACATATCACAGAAACATCCATGTCTAGATAATAGCATCAATAAACATCAATGTCTAGAAAACATCCAAAAACATCCAGAAAACATCCAAGTCTATATAAGTCATATCATAGAAGTCTACTAGAAAGATCCAGAAACATCCAAGTCTAAATAAGTATACCGGAAACAAATTCGGTCAAAAGTCATATCATATATATCTACCCTCTATGTTGGGGCAGATACAACTCCCTCAGCTACCGCGCATAAGAAGGGTCCACGCCAGCAAGATCAATATTTATAGGAGCTGGATGACTGGAACTCCCGGTACAACTGCCTTCTGGTGCCACTTTCTCCGTTACAGTGATCTCGGCTTTCGGAATCACTTCCTTCTTAATAGTAGAAGGAAGCACTTATTCCTTAACTTTGATCTCTGCTTTAGGTATCACCTCCTCAGCAGCTGGCAGAAGCACTTCTTCCTCATCAGCAGGAGGTACCACTACCTCCTCAGCAGCCATATGTGCCTCTCTTAAGCGACGTGCTCTGGTCATGGGTGCCATCTGGTAAGTAAGATTGATGAAAATATAGAGATTAATTAGGGGTTAAACAAAATGACAGTACATTTCACAAGTCTAAATAATTGTTGCATGGAAATTAATTAGTGGTTAAACATATTTTATATTTTATTTTATTTTCAATCATCTTATGAAAATTTATCTTCTTCGTTCTCCGCGTCCTCATCTTCCTCTTCCTCCTCATCTTCGCTTTCATCTACTTTGTTTTTCTCTTTGGATAATTCTACCTCTTCTACACGATTAGACGTGTAATATGGAACTTCTGTTGTGTCCACGTCAACTGTATTTGTTACGATAGGTAGCTCGTCCTCTTAATAAGCTATTTCATCAACATTGTAGGTATTTTTGGCTTTAGTCTTGCATAGTCTAACCTAGTTGTTCCCCTTCTAGGATAAGTAGTGAAGTAAACGAGTTGAGCCTGACTTGCTAGGATAAATAGTTCGTATGTAGATCTGATACACAAACAACTATTTTTGGTCGAATCAAGATCCAGAAAGTTCTTTCTGATTGGAGCATTTGTTGAACCTAAACCCATTCACACAATAGCTTGGACAGATTTTGACAGAATAAATTGGCCCCTTGGATAGTGTTCTAATAGACTCATTCTCTAGTGTTGCGTCTGGACGATCGACCTAAATACCACAAGATAAGAAACTAAATTCAGCGTTCCGTTAATTACTGTGTAAAGTGCATATACAAAAACTAATTACCGAGCATCTTATATATGCACTCAACCATGAAGGAAAATAACGTCTCATTTCTTGTTCTAGTTTTTCATCCATTATGTACTGTCTACTCGACATCACCTTATCATTAAATGTGCTAAAAATAACAACACATCGACAATTAGTGTAATAGTAATATTGGATACTATTACATGCATAGATGACGTAAATGTGGAGTATTAGTTACTTACCCCTCAAGCTTCTCCTCTCCACTTTATCCTCGTCACAGTTGAGTAATATATATAACTGAGTAGCCCTTAGTTTCTCGTCATTCAGATATCTTTTCTTCATTTTCCCCGAAGGCTTTTCGAAAGCATTGAAAACTTTCAATCTTGCATCATTAGATTCAAGATATCCTTCGTTGTTTCTCGGAGCTCTTGTTCTATTAGTAGCAACATGTGGCTTGAAAAACATCGAGTAGAAGTTTGTAATCTCCTCGAGAACATAGGCTTCACAAATAGAACCCTCGACCCGAGCCTTGTTTTTTACCTTTCTCTTTAGGTGGTTCAAATGTCGCTCAAACGGGTATATCCACCGATAACCGACGGGCCCACCAACTTGTTCCTCGTAGGAAAGATGAATTGGCAAATATTCTATGGAATCGAAGAACCCAGGAGGGAACACCCTCTCAAGCTTGCAAAGTGTTACCACAATGTCCTTCTCTTGCTTTTCTAAACGATCGACAAGCAACTTGTAGAACAAAGATCTCTGAAGGATATGCTCAACACTGTCATTGGATCCCAAATGACCGACGATAATAATTCCTAAAATGCAATCAGAATTAACCTCACCATAAATACGTGACAGTCGTGGCTCTTCATACCCATCAGTTTGTTCTTCTTCGGGTCGACGCATCTTTTTAAATTCGACACATATTCGTCAGAAAATTTTAGGCCCTGAATCCACCTACAAAGTCTTCCTTTATCCTCCTTGTCTAGAGAAAAAAATGCCTTTGGCTGCTTATACTTCCCATTGCCTTCCTTTATCAAATGCAACGCAGGACGTCTACATATATCTTCCAAGTCCAACCTGGCCTTGGAATTGTCTTTCGTCTTTCCTTTTACGTCCATCACAGTATTAATTATGTTGTCAAACACATTCTTCTTGATATGCATGACATCAAGGTTATATCTGATCAGATTGGTTCCAATATGGCAGGTCCCAGAATATACTTCTTTTCGTCCAATTATGAGTGAGGCCAAATTTATCACACTTGTATCCCTTTGTAGGCTCTTCAATAGCACTTAGAAAATCCTTGACCTCCTCCCATATCGTGTCTCCGGTCCACCTTGGCGGTGGATTGGCCTTCTCCATAACGTCGACACGAAAAACATTCTTTTTTCTTCGGAACGGATGGTCCTTTGGCAGGAACTGTCGATGACAATCGAAGAAGCACGATTTTCCTACGTATTTCAAACGAAAAGCCTATGTGCGGTCCATGCAATACGGATATGAGAGACGGCTACGAGTGCTCCATCCAAATTACATTCATAGGCCGAAAATTCATTGATGGTCCACATCAGTGCGGCCCTCATCTGAAAGTTCTGCTTTCTGGAAATATCATACTTGTTGGCGTATACTTTCCATAGCTGATTTAATTCATCTATTAACAGCTGTAAGTAGACATCGATATTCCTTTTCGGATTGTTCGGACCCAGAATAATAATGGTTAGGAACATGTAAGGAGTCTTCATACACATCCACGACGGTACGTTGTACGAAGTGACAATCACTGGCCAACACGAATATTGGGAACCCGAAAGTCCGAACGGTGTAAAACCGTAAGAGGATGTTTACAAGAACAAAAAAGTTTATAACAAACTTAGAAAAGAGTACAAGAGTACAATGAATTCTGGGGAAGTATAACTTTAGAAATCTGATCAGAAGATGATCACTTTATCCCTTGGACTATGTGAACTTGAAGACGAGAGCCTCTGGAGAATGCAGCAACAATTTTGCAAGAGTTTTTGATCTATGTCATGCTTTGACAATGGCTGAAAACTCTATTTATAGAGTTCTAGAAATAACTATTTTAGCAGTTATTCTGATGTGCAAGAGGTTGAACTGCGCCACTTTGGATTGCACCAACTTCAGGTTGCACAACTTCCATTCAGTTACTCGAACATGCACTAACTGTATTTAGACGCGTGGCATCATATGATTGAAATACGCATGGTCATGTACAGAGTAGTGGACACGTTTTGAGTGAGTGTCATGTGTGCCACGTCATCCTGCTTCAGAATGTAAGTTGCTTCAACTTTATCAAGTTGCGCAAACTTCAGTCAACGAGTCAAACTGTGCCTGATTAGGTTGTGCCTAAGAAAAACTCAATGCATAGGCACGTGGCAACATTTAAATGTGTGAGGAGAATTGTTCAGATTGTGCCTAGGCATAACTCACAGAGTGCACAGGACAACTGTCATCAAATCATAACAGATCGTCTCGAGCGCCGTGCTCTGCGGGATTCGAAGAGATTTTTTTCGTTCACTATGCTGTCAGTTGTCAGTGCTGTCAGTTAATGATGGCAATTATTTGTTAGGTACCACGTAGATTTTGACGTAATGTGATGGGGCATAGTCTAATATTTGGCACAACCTGAACGGTGGCGCAGCTTGATCTGTTAGCTTCATAACAGTGGCGCAGCTTGATTTTTGGGGCGCAACTTGATTGCTGAGCAATAAAAATATGGCACAACTTGATTTTTAGGCTCTACAAGACCCCCTTCAAAGTTTTTGAATTTTGAAATATCACAAAACTTCGAAATACTTTGAATTATGACAATGACTGAGTCAAGTTGCGTCTGTCTCGCGCAGTCTGTTGCAAGCAGTTACGATTTTTCATGCGCAACTCAGGGTAACTGTTAGGATTCTGTCCTTTAGGCCATAAATAACCCTCTTTTAATCGATTGTAATTCTTTACATTTACTTTTAATCTTCTGAGAGAATACTGTGAACTCTTGCAACCCTTATTCTTCGACTATTTCCTCGAAGTCATGGCTCCCAAGAAGACCGCCGCCGCCAAGGAGAAGGGTGTCGCTGCCCCTTCGACTCATGCTCCGCCGACCCGTGCGTCACAATATGCGTCGTCCTCTTCTCGACGAGAGACTGCAAATTCAGCTCTGGAAGGTGATCAAAGACGAATAAATTGAACTTAAGGAAGATAAAATTGACATGTGCCACTCTTCTTAGAGTGTTTGGCGCAACACAAACTCTGTGCCACCCCTTCTTACGTTTTGGTTACTTTATTTGAATATTGTTCGTTCTTACAAACCGTGTTGCACAATCTGTTGTGCAACTCAGTTGTGTTGTGCAATCAAAAATATTGTACAAACAATTTATAGCGCAATATATATGTAGCACAAACTGAGATGTTGCGTAACTTAAGTTTTGCGTAGCACAATATGTTGCACAACCCAGGTTGTCACGCAACTCAGAATGTTGTACAACTGAATTGTTGCACAAGCCAAGATGTGGTACAACTCAGGATGTTGTGCAACCTTGGATATTGTGCAACCTACGATGTTGCACACCCTAGAATATTGTGCAACTCAGGATGTTGTGCAACTTAACTGTTGCGCAATTTAAGATATTTGCGCAACTTAATTGATTTGCTCTTAAAAAAGCTGTATACTCTTGTTGCTTCTAACTTTTGTTCATGTATTTCTTTGCAGTTGATCTCAGCGAAGACCCAAATGCTGAAAGATTTGCTTCAGCTTTCAATGTCCCGGAGTACAAGGAAAATTTGTCTCATGTCACATTCCCTCAGTACGACGGTCCTGAAGCACGAAAAACCCTCCTCATGGCTCAAGAGAACCAAACCTTGCTGAGCTTAATGAATGGGGAACCCTTAGAAAGCCTGGACACTTTAGTCCACAAAAAACCTGCCTTTCTATTCAGGGATGCCATCAAGAAGACTTTCCAGCCTAAGACCAGAAAAGAGGGGAGAATTTTTATAAATAAGGATAAAGTCATATACCTCACGGAAATATCAAGGTCTATGGCATTATCCCAATATGTTTTTGCCAGCTATCCCAGAAGAATGTCATGGGATCTGACTCCCATTCAGCAGGCAAGAGTCGGCAAAATCTGTTATAGAATGGGTCCGAAGTACAGGGACCTCTTTTACAGTACTTCTGAAAAGTACAGTACACACTTGAGAGGTTTGAAGCCAAGCTGCATCCCTCCCGAGGATTCCTTCCTGCTCTTTTCGGTCAGAATACCCATTTTTGCAAATATATTTGCAAAAGCTGAATGAAGATATCCAGACCGTGCTATGCGTATGACAGGTCTGGTTAACCTAGATATGAAGCGCTGGAGCAGCTTGTCTATTTGGATTTTGGATCAATTCAAGGACAAGCTCCTCGATCTGGGTCTCTACAATGCCATCTGGACTACAGTATATGGCATTCGCCCGAACGCTCATATGTTCTTGGCTCTAGTAGAGAGGTACAATGAAAGTACTGGGACTTTCATGACTCCCCATGGAGAAATAGGATTTGCTCTTCATGAGATGGAATATCTCTCTCACCTACCAATGGGCGATAATCCATACGAAGAGTATGTGCCCACAAATGACGAATTGGATGCTATAGCAGAGGAGAACCCTTAGATGATCGCCGTCTTCCAAGAATTATTGTGTCACTATAAGATTTGCTTGCTCTACTACAAAAGTGCCACTGCAGGTACTTGTTATACCACCAAGTGGATGCCATCTCTCTTCTTGGGTCATGCACGAGAGGACAAGCCACTTGAAAGTCAAGCATGTGCTCCTCGTTTCTTTAAACCCTTCAATCAGAGCGACATGTAATATCTGATGGAGCAACATGATCAGGGAGATGTCACGCTGGATGAGGATTTGGATCCATTCAAGGCTGGCGACACTCTCCAGAGTTACCTTAGACAGGGTTACAGATCCATGTCTCAAGAGGACCAGGTAGCGGGTTTTTTATCTTTATGGCTACGATGCTTTATAGTTCCAAGAGACAGTACAGTCGACAGATTCCATCGGGGCATCCTGTTTGCTGCAGTATGTCTTGTCTTCGGATACAAGATGGATCTCTTATCGGCCATGACCTGTCGCTTGAACGCAGAATTGCGTTTTTTTGTAAAGACCATGCTAAATGACAAAGCGGCAAGGCAAGATTTCCTTCGTACTGAGATGCCATACACCTATCTATTTGGATGGCTATTGCTTCACCATCCTTGTTTGATGAACCCAAATATGGGAATTGTCGATAGAGATTTCATCATATGCTACTCCAGTGCTTATTGGCAATATACTGCTCTTTCAGAGTGCAAATTTGCCTTGAACCGTGGATCGGGATAGAGTTTTCAGTGTTTTGAGCCTCTCATGGGTATGAGGCCATGTCTCCACAAATAATGGATTTGACTGCAGAACCACTCCGTTTAAGCCTACCTATCTTTTTGTGGCTGCAGGCGATCCATCCCTCTTATTTGATCTACAGATTCGAGGAAGAGTGCTATTTGGAACGGTACTTGCCACGACCCGTACCCATTTTTCGGATGCTAGCTCGTGAGCAAGCCAGCTACACATCAAACGGACTCCCGCCTGACTCGAATATGTAAACGCTGTCACGGCTAGGGTAAGCTGCCAAATCATGGCAAATAAATCTATATCTCAATCCATAATAAATGTACGAAACATGAATGAACACTATGGGTCGTGGTCTGCAGCCAACTAGCATATATGTCTGATAAGACTCTAAGAAAGTAACAAGTGTCTAAAACTGAATCAGAAAATAGGATATCTCATGATAAGGTATGAAAGCACGAGCGGATAATAAACTCAATAAGATACCTGAATCCCGCAAGCGTATCATCACATCTGCCATCCAGAACTACTAGCTAACTCCATGCAATCGCTAAACCTGAAGAGATCATCAGGTCCTCAGGAGACATAGCAAGATACATAAAAATATGCCTATCTAGCAGTTTATCATTGTAACGACCATTGTTCGTATTACGTATTTTGGTATACGTGTACGTATATTGCATGTCTCATTGCATGATTGCTTGGTTCGGTTCAACTTGCTGGTTCGGCTTGGCTTAGTTTTTCATATGGACCAAACCCCCCACCTACCACCCCTTCCTTCCTTTATAGCCGCCCACTTTTCTCTCTCTCTCTCTCTCTCTCTTTATTTACTTTTATTAACTCTTCTTCATTACTTCTTCTTCTCCACCATTACTCTCTTCCACCTAACATGAGGTTTAGGCAAGTGAAACTTGCTTCATGGAGGAACCCAAGTTTTATTGTTCCATTTTTTCTTCTCAAGATTTTACGTCACTTTAGTACTTAGCTTTTTCGAATTTCATGATTCATTTCATATAGATCTAAGTTTTAGTATTTTGATCCTCTTGGTTTTGATCTTCTAAAACTGGCTTGCTTTCGAAAACTAAGAGTTTTATGTAGTGAGGAATTTGATTTTTACACAAGTTTGGTTTTAGGATGGCCGGATTTCACCAAGTCCTGGCCGAGATGGAGTTCCTTGAGTTCCTCACCTTTTTACGCATGTTGGTCCTTGCCATAGGGAGAAGACGAAGTTTTACGTGCACATTCTAACGTGTTATCATTGTGTTTTGCCTTTACGCCAACGTTTTGCGTGCCAGCGTATATTTCAACCTTTTACGCACACGTCTTAACGTGCCTGCGTAGTGCCCTCTTTACGCACACGCCATTGCGTGCTAGCGTAGCTATTTTACGCTGAGTTCGTTTGAACTCTATGCCGGGATCCTCCCACTCGCATAGAATTGTTCTCACGTAGAATTGTTCTCGCGTAGAATTGTTCTCGCGTAGACTTGGCTCCAGTGGATTCTCATGCGTAAAATCTCGCTCGGATGTTCGCTCGCGTAAAATTCTACTCGCGTAAAATTCTTACGCGTGTATAATTACGCTCACGTATAACCCGGCTATCGTAGAACCCCACTCACGTGAATTTTGTTCGGTAGAGCTAGCTCTCTCTTGCCCTCACTTGCGTAGAGCCGTTTTACGCTCGAGGCCTTTGGCCTAGCGTAGAGGCTCACTCGCGTAGACTTTGAGCCTTGTGCCTCCGATTGTCTTTTATGACTTGCACTTTTCATGACTTGACAAACACGAATTGAGTGATGCGACCGGATTAATATTGGTACATGGCATAGCTTGGCATGGCAAGCACTTGATATGACATGACATAACAATATATGACAAGTACGGATGGTGGTAATTATTGAAAGCTATTGCGACGGCTTGTATGTCATGACCGTAATAAATGACCTGGACACCGTGGATGATTGTGTTTGCATAATGAACCAGTACTGTCTTAAATCATGTCTAGGATGGGGATCCCTGAATGCCACGGTCAGGGGTACCTGCTGAAAATTGACTAGGGCTAATAACTAGAAAATCCAGTAGTCATGAAGAGATGTCCTAGCTACAGACAATCTCGTTATCTGGGTGCACTAATTGGACTTGTAGCCTGCCGATGAGTAGGGCACACTTCCAGCACACTGTCATATGTTGCCCTCTTCATGGATGGGTCTTCGACCTGGATAACTTGGATGGTCTGCAGGGCTTGTGGCTGTTGGAATAATCTTATTGCATCTTGCTAGTAACTAGGCCTGTGATAACCCTAGTTAGTTAAAGTATCAAGCCGTACTCATTACATGGCCGTGAATGATTAGATGGAGTCTAGCAAGCCTGGTTTTGTCCTGATCCTGTGCAAGATTATAGCATGACCTGATTTCTTGTACCTTACTTATCGACAAATGATAAGTTACCAAGTTCTGTTCAGGCGAAGGGTTACAACCCCGGTCCTTGTTTGGTTTAAGGGTTGTAACTTGGCTATCTGAATAGTCCCATGGTTATCCTATCATATATCGTCCTGATTATTTTAGTTTACCTTGAAAATAAAGATCAGAGGTCCAGTTCTGTTCAGGCGAAGGATTACAACATCGGTCCTTGTTTGGTTTAAGGGTTGTAACCTGGCTCCCGGAGCAGTTCTGTGTCCTCTCTTCATTTATTGACTTATTTCACTCTATGTCGAGCTCATCCTGTTTACCTTACCAACAAGTAGTTGACACGGGTTTCTATTCAGGTGAAGGGTTACAACCCCGGTCCTTGTTTGGTTTAAGGGTTGTGTCCTGGCTACTTGAATGGTTTTCTCGTACCCAATTTACTGTTGTTATCCTTATTACTATCAGTTTCACTTATAATTATCTTTAATATTCAATTGTTATATGCTGGTTTTTAGTTCCTAAGTGAAGCCTTCTTTGTCGCACTTGTTCTTTCTGGGGTCTGACCCAGCAGGTTTTGTATGGCCAGATATCGGAGCAGCTCCAGGGGATCTACCTGTCCTCCAGCCAGATGGTGACCACCAGGCGTAACCCTGGCAACGAGTGGGTTTCTTTTATCCTCCCACTTTATTGTAAAATTATTTTTTGAGGCGTTTAGCCGACAAGCACGTGTTTAGCTCGTATTGTACCTTTATTTACTGTCTGCCTACGGGCTATAACATGATTGACGAATCCTAGGGTTGATCATGTATGACAAAAACTCTTGCTAGTCTTGACATTTTGTACGACTAGCTTCATGATCATCCGAATATGTAATGTATGGGACGCCTTGCTATTATATATTTGGTGCTCTGACATCTTGTAACTGTTATTACTTGCTTGAGATTGAGACAATAGGCTTGTTCATGACCATAGGTGACTGATGGAGTGTAGTTAAACCCTCATGTATCTAGACAGCCGTGACCGTATAGCGAGGTGGGTTGCACTTCAATATACGTAGCTGGCTATGTAAGCCCCCGCTCTCTAGTATTCTAGTTTCGGGGCGTTACAATCATGCAATAAGAAAAATATAGGAAATAAACAGGAAAAATCTAATCAACACGAAAATACGACTATACACGACTGGAAGAACCACTACGCATAAACGAAATGCTGGAGAAGAACAAGAGAACACGATATCACGATGTCAACGGATAACCAATCGAATACTCAAACCCTCGCCCCTAGTGTGGTCTCGCAGGTTTGAACAACTACTAACCCTCGCCCCTAGTGTGGACTCACAGGTTAGCTTCAAGAAAACACTCTCGCCCCTAGTGTGGACTCGCAGGTGCGGACAAATATCTACTAACCCTCACCCCTAGTGTGGACTTGCAGCCTAGCATCAAGAATCACCCTCATCCTTAGTGTGGACTCGTAGGTTAGCTTCAGGAATCAAGATACAGATAACTACTAACCCTCGCCCCTAGTGTGGACTCGCATGTTAGCTTCAAGAATTCAAGGTACATCAGTTCTGTTATGACTTATTCATCCTATGACACGATGCGACTCAATCCAAGTACAAGTGATGACCCGACACGACCCAATCATGATACAAGAGAAAACCAATCCAATATGAACTACGAAATTTACTATGAACAAGAACTATATACACGTATGTCCAATATGAACTACAAAGCTAACTATAAACAAGGACTATATATATACTAGCACGCACGATGTACAAATCACATGTCAATAATTAACTAGTAAAACTATATAATAACAGAAATATGCATGTAAATAAATTGTAGAGGGAGGTAAGGTATACTTGTTTGGAGGTTGTACGCAGATCCAACAAAATATAGTCAACTGATCAGCCATAACGTCCACATCTCACAACTGTCTCCGAAAGCTGAAACAGACATTGCAAACATTCTCAGAATAGTCAAATTAGATAGGATTGCCTGTCCTTAAGTCCAATTCTGGACACAGGAACAAAACGGTAATTTTGAGCCAAAACGGTATTCGCCGTTGGACCCGTTTTGTACCGAAAAGTGTGCCAGAGTCAATAGTCTCTAAAGTCGTCAAACTATATGTCAATAAGTCCAGTTTTTTGATACAAACCCAACCGTATGTCCAAAGTTGGATTTTGGCGGGCCGTGCACAAAATTACCCGTTGAGTCGGACCATGGGGCCCGTAAAACGACGATCCGATCAACTATCTCAGAATTGAACCAAACTTGGCATACAGGACCAAAAAACGATACGATCATGTTGGCGTAAGTTTCGTCTCGATCTGACGAACGTGCACAAAGTAATTGGAAAATTTGCACAAAGGCCGATACAGTGAATTTCGACGGATACACATCAAATTCGTCGCGCACACGCGACCAATTTGAATTCCGTCAAAGCCCACACGTCCAGAAGTTGATACGCACCTTTTGATGCTTTAGGTTCGTGACCATGTCGCCCGGATTGGCGGGACGCACGTCGTATCGAGGGTTTTTTTAGTTTTAAAAACAATTTTTCGGTAAACTTCGGGATTCGATTTCTCGACACATAGTCGATGATTTCCAAATCCACAAAAAGGGTCGTGAAGTCCTATATGTCGTCTATAAATGCCTTTAATTGGTTTTCTAAAACTCCTAACATACAGATCATAAAACGCCTTCCAAGTTGGGTCTTTGGGACGGGTTCCTGTCCAGTTTTAAACAGGTTTTTCGATCGACTTTGGATCAATTTTCTGGGCAATATAGGTTACCTAAAATCAAACTAATTGATGGGAATCGAAGGCGTATATATCGGGATCATACCAGAAGAAATATCGCAGAAAATGATCGAGCAACGAGGATGAATTTCGATCACGAATTTGGGTTCGCAACTGTCACTGTTTCCGTTCCTCTGTCCGCACGCGCACGCTTGCGCTGCATCCGGCAGCTTCGACCGCGCACGGTGGTGGCCCCGGCGGCCTTGGGGTAGTCGCCAGGACTGGGAAGGGTGCCGTGGTATGGTGGCATGGATGAGCTAGGGTTTTTCATACTTTGTTCTCGCGTATATGTATATATGCGGCCTGGGGAGTCGGTTGTTGCTCGGTTTATTTGGGTTGTGGGAGGAGTTGGCTCGGGCCTGGCCTATGCTGGGCTCAGGCTGCTACTACTTCTCTTCTAACTTCAACGTGCTACAAATTTTTGCAGTGTAGTAGAAATCTATTGCAGCCTGCTATAGTATCCCTTCAGAGGGCATTTATCTTGCTTTCAAAGCACATATTGTTCAATGCCAGATCAACTTTTAGCTCAATACCCTCCATTTAAACTGAAAAGAAAGGAATCACAAACTTGTTCGGTGCTTCCTATCAGTACCAATTTCAGCAGTTTTGGAGTGGAGGGGATGGGATAGGTTTGAATCGGTTGGTTGCAATATGGTTTCAGAAGATATTTAAAATCTTGAACCACTATAACAACTTCCAGACCCTAATTAATCAACTCTAGCCAAGCATATTATATACATTCTCACCAGCAACAAAAAAATAATAATAATAAGTTCCAATGTAATAAGTATTGAACCCCCAAACTTATTAAGGCTAAAAAAAACTTACCCATACTATTATTTAACCATCCTAGGCAGAACAGACTGTGTATCATCAAATGCTACATCACACCCATAATTGACCCCAAAATGTACAATGACCCACTTTATACAAATATCATTAAATATCCAATAATGATATTTATAACATTTAATTAACAAATATTTAGAAAATATTCGTTAGATCGTTAAAACGAAATATAACACAATCATACCAAAATACACCAACACGAATGTCGCTGGACGTACCGCATGACTACATAGGCTTGGACTTATTTTGGGTCCAATCTGGACTAGTTCGGTACAACCGGGTTCCCTAAAACTCAACAATATAATTAATAAATAAATAAATCTTCGGTAAGGGTTAAGTCGCAACTTGGCCTAGTTTTTTCTAGTTAGGACACTCTTATGGCTGGGTCTTTCTTGGCATGGCTAATACACTAGTCAAGGCACATCACTGTGCTATCCGTGCCATGATTCCTAGTCGTCTGGTACTTCAAAACTCAACATGGATAAAATCATCTACCGTAATAATTAACTAAATAATTATTTATGAAAACCAAAAAAATCACCATTTAAATCAAATAAATAAATAAATAATATTTCAAAAATCTTCGGGAAGGGAGGCTACAATACTTGCCAAGTCGATTTGTACGGCAGTTCGGATATGATCAGCTTCATGTGGGTAACGCCACCACTTGCCTAAAGGCCAAGGGTTACCTCATCGATAGGGCTAGGCCTGGAGCTATTACAACGCACGGGGCACAAAAGCTATATTTTCCATGCCCTACAATCTTCTACAAGGCCCGCGTATGTTATATACATACACAAACTTCTATACTTCAGCGAACACATTCACTGAAAGCTTCCATCCTGCACACAGCTTCGCAAGTGAAAAGTGATCCAAACAGGGAAAACACACTGCTCACTCTTTTCGGGATACAGAGGACAAAGATCCTGCAGATCCACCACTAGAAACTTCCATTCAAAAGAACTATCCCGATGAAGTTCAGGATCCTCTGAACGTATCCTTAAAGGTGCGGAAAGAGAAATCCCCTACCAAGGGATTGAAGAAAAGAAAGGCTAAGGAGACGACGGCTCCTCCTCAGCTGGATAATAGACCTGCTTCTCCAAGGGCTCCAGAAAAGAAAAGAAGGACATCTTTGACCATAAATGAACCAACAACTACAAGAAAGACTCATTCTCAGTCAAAACAGATGCTCCTTAGCTCTTCTTCCGGAGAGAAGGAAATCACTCCTTCTATTTAGAAGCAGGGAAGAATCACAGAAGGAGGAACATCTGCTACTCTGATCGATCTGGAGGATGATTACACCGGAGCTGCTGAAGAGCCGGTCGCATCTCCACATAGAGAGGTCAGGAGAAAGTTGGTAGTTACCGAAGAGGTACCATCTCAAGAAGGTAATATCAAGATTGAGATATACCCTAATAATATATATATTTTTATTCTGTCAGAGATGTATAATAAATTAATTTCTTTCTTTGCAGTGGCTACTTCAGAGGATGCTCGGCCGTCTACTGCCACTGTAGAGCCTCCGCGATCAGAAGCTATGATGGTACGTATTCCCGCCAATGTACTTGTTGCGGCGGAGATAACGGTTCCATCCCCAACTCCTATGACTCCAGAAGCCACTTCTTCAGAGAAGGATCTGCTTCCACAAGATTCTTCTAAGGCTCAAGAGCCTACTCACTCTGAAGAGGCGATGATTGAAGCTTTATCCGGTTGCGACTTTGGTGATGAAGCATATGATGATGATTAGAATGACATCACTAAAAAGAAACAAACCTTAGTAGATGTACCATCCCCTCAGGAGCTCCCGGTCGATGAAGATCACTCCACTGCTGAAGAGGAGGAAAATGTGGTTATCGATGAAGAACATATCAATCCCAAGATCGATGAACCTATAATCTCTGAGAAATCTGAGATGTTTGGAGTGGCAGCAGAATTAACAGATCAAACTCCAGTGAACTGCCACATCAGACTGAATCCGGAGCAGGAAGTAGTCAAGCTACTATGTCTGCAG
This sequence comes from Iris pallida, assembly GCA_029216955.1. Taxonomy (NCBI): domain Eukaryota; kingdom Viridiplantae; phylum Streptophyta; class Magnoliopsida; order Asparagales; family Iridaceae; genus Iris; species Iris pallida. Next base: position 217,917 of record JANAVB010026800.1, on the reverse strand, counting down.
AGACCCTGTCAAAGCTTCAGCCAGAGACAGTTAAACCTCTTAAGAATCCTCATGCTATACCCAGCTCAGGTAAATTTCTAAACATGATCTATTTGTCGTAACTCCTTTGTATATTGCTAATACAAATGACATGTAAATTACAAAAGATCCCACAGGGACTGTAGCAGGAGAAGGGAGCTCTTCTCACATCAGCACTCAAGATGAAGTGCCTCCACCTATTAAAACTATAAAGACTCCAGCGGAAGTAGTAGCCACTCCAGGATCCGTGGCAACTAACAAATTCGTGGTGGCTTCTTTCATAAAAGTTTTATTCACGTCTCTGGAGCCCTTAGTTCATAGAGTGATAGAGAGAAAAGATATTCCTTTTAGTACAATCAGAACTCCTTCATTCTTGATCAGAGGTATGCGCAGCCAAGGAGACGAGGCTCAGGCTACCTTTTTGGAACACATTTTGGATGAGCTAGAGGGATCTATAAAAGCTTACAATAAGCTAAAAAGGAGATATCGTGCCATTAGTAAACATAGAATACGAGGCTATGGCTCGAGAAGCAGAGACTAGTAAAGCCAATTTTGAAGCATTCTTGCTGGCTTTTACTAGACAATCCTCTAAATTAGATATTCAAATTGCTGAAGCAGATTCTATCGCTGAGAGTCATAAGAGTAAGGCTGCAGATGAAGAAAAAAAGGCTGCTGATCTGGAGGCTAAAATTGCCCAACTTTAAACAGAACTCAAGACTGTCAAACAGAACTTAGAACAAGAAAGGCAATTGCATCAAGCTGCTGTTAATCAAATAGATGCTCTAAAGCATCAGAAGACTGAATTTGAACAGCTCCAGAATGAAGAACTAGCACGACAAACTGCTGCTCTGCATCCATTCGATCCTGAGTCAGGAAGGATTGAAGCCAGACAGCGAGCGCTAGATTCTCGTAATGAAAGAGTTCAAGTTTTGAATAAACAAATTATAGAACTTATTACTTATCCTTCAGAATAGAATGAGCAAAGTTTGTTGTCTTTTTCATTAAAATGTATTTCTTCTTGAAATAGAAATAAAATAAGAAACTTTTTATGTGGTTCCATTAATTGTTACATATCTTGTTACAGATATAAGTAATAGAATAGAAAATATATTCAGAGGTACTGGACATGATATATTTCTTGATTTAGAAAATAGCAATATTTATTATATCTGCTCAGAGGTAATGTGGGCGTGGCAGAATATAACGTTTAGCAATACTGTTATTTCAATAGACAACTTTATCAGAGGTACTAGGGACGTGACAAGTTGTTGAGTAGATAATCGGAATTCAGAGGTGTGAAGAACGTGAATTCTTTTTATTTACAATAAAATAAAAGATAATAAATGCCAAGACTAATGAATGAATGAATAATAAGTCAAAGAAAGTAAATAAATGAACAGTCACTTCGGTTTTTGAGGAGGAGACACTGAATGAATGAACAGTCATCTCGATTCTCGAGGAAAAGAATGAATGAATGAACAGTCATCTCGATTCTCGAGAAAGAGAATGAATGAATGAATGAACAGTTGGACTTCTTTTGAAGAAGAAAGGTCGTATCGGTTCTCAAAATCGATCATCTAGTCGTTCTGTCTATAAATAGAACAAAACTTTTGTAGATATCATCAACTTCTTTTCTGTATAAAATGTCTTACAAAGATTTGCTCACTCCGAAGATAGAAGATATGACTGAGAAGCCTCCTGCTGAGCCTCCGGTTCTTCCTCAGAAAGAAGTGGGTGAAGGCTCGACCGTTCCTGCACCAGAGCAGGACCTGATTGCCAAGTTGGTGGAGCCTGGGAAGACTGCTGAAGAGGAAGCTGTAAGAATGGCCACATGTGAGTTGCTAGTGTGTTCAGACAACGAGATGTTTGAGTTGATGGCAAATCATGTATTTAATAATGAAGGATCGGGTTCTCGTCCCCGTCCTTGATATTTAACAACGAGATGTTCAGACAACGAGATGTTTTGAAATAAAATGAGTTTTATTTACATCATTTCTCTGAATGAAGAACATTTTACTTTTATACATAATACTTCTTAAGAAGTTTGCCATTGATAGGTATCATAGTAACTCTAACATCCATATCTGTTAATTGGTAGGCTCCATATGAGAAAACCTTGTTTACAACATACGGACCTTCCCATTTCGCCTCGAACTTGCCTTTGCTCATATGAGTCATAGTCATAGGACTTCTGACTGTAATAACTAGCTCGCCTTCCTGAAATATTCGTACTTTGACTTTGCGATTGAAAGCTTTTGAGATACGGGCTTGATAAAGTTCGATATATTGTTGGGCCAATAGCCTTTTTTCATCGAACGCCTCCAATTCTTGAAGCCGAAGACGAGCATTATTTTTCGTGGTAAGTTCATTAGCAATAGTAATTCTCAAGGATGGAATTTGAATTTCCAGCGGTAAGACAGCTTCGCATCCATATACCAGAGAAAAAGACGTACAAACTGTAGGATTACGGACTGTAGTACGATAAGCCCATATACATTCTCCAAGCTTCTCACTCCAATTATGTTTGTTAATAGAGATATACTTTTTGAGGAGTTTGATGATAGTCTTGTTGAATACTTCAGCTAGCCCATTAGCCGCAGAATTATAGACCGTAGAAGCAATATTATTGATTCTGTTGTCATCACAGAACCTAGTAAATTTTTGGCTGACGAATTGTGGTCCATTATCATGGATGATCCGACGAGGTACGCCAAATCTGTATATCATATGATGTTTGATGAAGTTAATGACACTACTAGTCTTCACTTCAGCTAAAGGTATAGCTTCAGCCCATTTAGAGAAATAATTGATTATAGCTAAGATAAACCGATGTCCTTTAGACGAAGGAGGATTGATTGGACCAATTACATCCATGCCCCAAGCTTCAAAGGGCCATGAGGCAGTAGTCGGATGAAGAAATTCTGACAGTTGATGAATGAAATCTGCATGAATCTGACATGCACGACACTTCCTTGCATATTCAATGGCATCTGATACCATAGAGGGCCAGTAATAGCCCATACGTCGGATACGATCCTATAATTTAGGACCAGGCTGATGTGCTCCACAAACGCCATCATGAGCTTCGCACAATATTTGCTTTGCTTCATCACCAGCGAGACACCTTAAGAGTAATCCATCAAAATTTCGTCGAAAGAGAGTTTTGGTAGTATGATTATAATAGAATCGAAGCGATCACCGACGAATACTTGTAGCTTCTTTAGGATCTTCATGTAGTATGTCATGAACTATAAAGTCAATGAAAGGTTCTCTCCAATCTTCGCTAATGACATTGACTTCAGTTGAATTACTGAATTCAATGTTATGGTTGTTTTCAATACAAAATAGTTCTCTATTGGAAATAACAATCATTTGTTGTCTTTTGAGTAGAATTGCTAAAACTGCAACCAGGTTAGCTAAGGCATCAGCTTCTGTGTTACATGCTCGACGTACATGTTCGATGAAGAACCCTTTGAACAAAGAAGCTATTCTGATTGCCGCTTCATGATATGGTACCAGATCTTGATATCGAACTTCGTATGTGCCTCTAACCTAATTAACAATCAGTTTAGAATCACCATATACTTCGAGATATTCAATATCCAGTTGTTTGGCTAATTGGAGTCCAATGAGCAAGACATTGTATTATGCTACATTGTTGGAGCACGACTTATCTAAGGAATAAGCCCTCTGAATAGCTAATCTATCTGGTGAAACAAGAACGATTCTTACTCCAGCGACAAGAGTACCTCCAGGTCGAATTCTAGAAGCTTCGTCAAAGAACAATCGCCAAGTAGGCAATTCTTCTAAGATCATATTTGATTCCAATGTCTCATCTGGAATTTCGTCATAGAGCTTAGGTGTTTCAAGGACAGGATGAGCTGCTAAAAAGTTAGCAAGTGCTTGGCCTTTCACAGACTTTTGAGGAACATACACCATGTCATATTGTGCTAATAATATAGCCCATGTAGCAAGCCTAGAATTGAGTGTGTTGGGCTTCTTCATTAGGACCCGAAGAGGATTGACTCGAGAAATAACATGAATAGTTTGGCCGATAATATAATGTCTTGTCTTTTGAACAACAAACATTAGGGCTAAGCATTCTTTCTCCACAGGACTATAATGATGTTCAGCCCCAATCATCGTCCGACTAAGGTAGTAGATGGCTTGTTCATGACCTTCTTTGTTCTTCTGAGCCAGTAATGCACCCAATGAATGGTCCATTGCTCAGACATACATCAAGAAGGGTATTCCAGAGATCGGTGGTACAAGGACCGGTGGACTCATCAAATACCGCTTTATGTTATCAAATGCTCGTTGACATTCTTCTGTTCAAATGAAAGATACACCTTTCTTCATTAACTGAGTAAATGGTCTGCAACGTCCAGATAAATTCGAAATGAACCTCCTGATGTATACAAGTCGACCTTGGAATTCTTGTAGCTCTTTTAGGTTGCGTGGAGGACGCATCTCTTGAATGGCTTTGATCTTCTCGAGATCAACGTGTATACCTTTAGAGGTAATGACGAATCCGAGAAATTTGCCACTAGAGACACCCAAAAAAGACTTGGTGGGGTTCATTTTGAGTTGATGCTGGCACATTAGATTGAAGATAGTTCTTAAATCTTGGATGTGATCTTCCTTTAGATGACTTTTGACAGCAATATCGTCAACATAGCATTCGACAGTCTTTCACAGATAATCTTGAAAGATAGTACTCACAGCCCGCTGGTAAGTTACACCCGCGTTCTTAAGACCAAAAGGCATGACTGTATAACAGTATACTCCGCGAGGAGTACGGAATGAAGTATGTTTTTCATCTTCAAGATTCATCCGGATTTGATTATATCCAGAAAACCCATCCATGAAAGTGATTCGTTCGAATCCACAAGTATTGTTGATCATGACATCAGTAATTGGGAGAGGGAATTCATCTTTAGGACACGCATCATTGAGATCCCAAAAATCTATGCACACCCGTACTTTTCCAGTCTTCTTCAAAACTGGTACAACATTGGCTACCCAGTCAGGATGTTGTTCTTCTCTGATAAAACCACAAGCAATAAGCTTTTTGACTTCATCATCAATCGCATCCATCATTTCAGGCTTGAATCGCCGTTGTTGTTGTTTGACTGGCTTGGCATTAGGTAAGATGTTAAGTTTATGAGTTACGACCTGAAGATCTAAACCCGGCATATCTTTATTGCTCTAGACGAAGATATCGATATATTCACAAATGAGGTGAATCAGTTCTTATTTATAATCCTCTGGAAGATTTTTGCTAATGAAGATTGGTCGTGGTACATCCTTCTCTCCAACATCGATCTGGATTAGTTGATCTTTGGTAGGTGGTTCTCATTGTTCAAAACATAGTTTCTACTGATTGTCCATCCTTTGTGCCCAAGGGTCTACTTCAGGAGCTTCATCTTCGTCATTGTCTGAGAACTCGGCTGACACTATGTTAGAAGATACTGTTACTCGATGAATATGACCAATACTGGTATCAGAATCCCATAAAATGGAATCAGAAGAGTTAGATCATTCATCTTCATCGGATTCGAAAGCTTATGGAGTCGGAAGTGGTGAAGTATAACCTAATCCCCGCTTCATTTTGCTGTAGTATTGTTGTGATTTTCCTTTTGGAACATAAATACGAATAGGAGTTCCCCTTCCTTTACCGCTATTCAGACCAGTTCTGAAATCATAGCCCATTTTACGGATGATTGTCGTGGATTGCGGACTATAGCGACGTAATTATAGCCTTCCTGTATCATCCTTATCATCGTTGTCAGGCATAATTTTTTGTTCTTCTCGTTTATTAAAAAGTATAGGCATTTTGCCTTTCTTTCGAGACGGTACTAAGAAGTACAATTCTTGTATTGAATCCAATGATACCGTATTTTGGAGAGACGATACGACTCCTATTATAAGTGGCTTAAAGCTATTTAGCATATCCAAATAACATTGAGCATGATAAGAGACATCAGTATACTGCAAAGGAGATGCTTTATTGATCTTTACATCATCATTTACAATAGGACCTTTAGCCTTAACAGGCTTAGTCAGATTGATAACCAGAGGGGGAAAAGAAGAACGAGAAAGAGGAGGGATCTTTTTACGACGAAGGTCGATTACAAGTGACTCAGAAGAGGTGAGGTCCCTTTGTTCCTGACTAACACCAGGAGGCTGCTTCTTGTGAGAAGGAAGGTAGATAGTCAGTGTTTTGGAAGACTGAGGACAAGAAGTAAGTCCTTTGACAGGAATCACCAGAGTATCATTTGGCACGCCTTTCTATTCTTCATCAGTATCCATTGCTAACACCACCTTCATGAATTTCTCTTTGTATATGCGAGAGTCGTTGCAGTATGCTTCAACTCCCTTGAAAGGATTTAGGTCTGTAACTTCTTTCTATACTTCTCCATTGCCATCTACATATTTGAAACATTGGTGGAGAGTAAAAGGTACAATGTTGTTCATGGAGGAAAGGTCTTCCTAGCAAAGAATTGTATGAGCCATGATTATCAATGACATAGAAAGTCACCTTGGTACGAAGATTGCCGATTTGGTGTTTCAGGCGTATCTTCCCTAAACGTTCACTTCTTCCTTGATTGAACCCCAAGATAGTATTGATATTTGTAGAAAGGTTGTGCACTGGGATCTTCAAGGCATCCAACAAAGACTTTGGCATGGTACTAAGAGCAGACCCAGGGTCAATCAGAATGCGATCAACTTTCATGGTGATCACATATCCTGTGAAGTAGAGAGGATGATCATGACGATTGTATTCTAACAGCATGTCATCTTGTGTAAAAGTAATATTGGGCATTAGTTCAAATACACTATGACAATGTGTACAGCTGTCAGGCTCCGTTTTAGGCATCTTGAGAAGAGTAAGACAAGCATCAGCATGCATCAAAGCTTCACTTAACGTTTCTCGAGTTTCTTTAGAGATACATAATAGTTCAAAGATTAACAATCTCACTGGGGTGTTAGCCAATTGAGCCAGTATGTCAAAATTATATGGCTTTTCAAGTCCAAGAGATGAGGACTTCTTCAATGCTTTATCAAAGAGGACAAGTTGTTTTCCCTTGTCTGCTGATGTTGGTTTGGAAGGAGTTGGTTCCACTACTGGCGAGGATGTAGATGGTATATTCTTAGCAGGGAAAGATGATACAGGAAGAACATCAGGAGATGTGACAGGATTCCCTTGAGTTTCAGGATACTCTTGAAGATAAGATTTCCTAGATCTGGTACCGATTAGAATTTCTTCTTCTGCTACTGGTTCAAAGGATACCATGTTGCAGCTCTTTGATTTAGTTTTGGAATGCTTCTTTTGAATGGAAGAAGAAGGCGCTTCAAAATCTGCCACTAGATCTGGATGAATCCACATAATTTCTCCTTTGTTAGTGGACAGTGGAGCAAGACCTTCATTTTGGGGAGGTGGAAGATTTACAATCTCGAGAGTAGCCCTTGGAATGGGGACAACACCATCTTGCACCAGTTGTGGTGGGAAGTCACCAAATTGTACAGAGACGACATTGGTCGTCACAGTCTTCTCATCTTGTTGGAGAGTAACTGCTCCAGAGTTGACCATTTCTTAGATTTTGCCTTTGAGCACGTAACATGCTCTGGTTAGATGTCCTATAAATCTGTGATAAACACAATATTTAGGGTGGTCAGTCTTACCTACTTCCTCTGGCCATTTTGCCTCCGGCAGTTGAAATTTATTGCTTTTGATTAAACAATTGAAGATGCTCATGTCACGACCCGTTACCCAAATTGTTGGGCCGGGCCGAGCCATGTCCAGCCTACGCTTAAGATAAAGCGCAGTAAGCTGTTCTAGAGATAACAAGACCAGACTAAATGTGCTAACAGTTCTATAAGTGAAGAAGAATCATAAATGTTCCAAACACAAAAGTCGTCGTATATAATGAAATATCCAAGTACAAGTAAACTGAAATGTAAAACTGGATACATGTCCAGTTACAAAATGGTATAGTCTAATACATGACTACACTAAGTATCCCAAGCAGCTACGTAAACTAGACGAGTCTCCCCGCAGGAACATCCTCGTATGGCAAAACCGGGTCCTCGGCAGTAACTCCATAATACGAATCACAGAGCAACTCCTCCTCAGTAAGTATACCTACAACGTTATCCTGTCAGGACGGGAGCAAGTACAACCTCTACAACTAAAGTGCTGAACATATAATGAAAGAGATGTACAACAAGAAACATGGTGTGATAAGTCTATAAACAGGAAATACTGGAAACATGGCCTCATGGTACAACTGGGATCATAGTATCATAGTAACATAGGGAACATGGCATATCATGGTTTAATTTGTCATTCTACAAATGACCACATATAGTTTAAAAGTTTAAAACCGTAGCATGTACGTGAATCGGTCAATAGGTGATTCAGGATGTACTGTGGTACATATCAAGTTTTTCTGGTGTGCCCACACGTGCACGAACGGCATCGGTGTATATCCATACACAAACGCGAGATTCAGAAACATACGGCAAGGTCGCATATAGAATGTCCCCGAGCGCGGTAAGTACATACGGAGAAGGGGGTCATGTTCATGTACACTACTAGCAGTTTCCCCTTAACCCGTTATTTAACATGTGGGAGATACGAGAGCAGTAAAAACATGTGAGAGATACCGGGAGCAGTATAAGCATGACAGGTACTGGGAGCAGTATAAAATATGTGAATACTCAGAGCAGTCTAAGGCATAGTGAAACTTGTACTGAGAACCTGTAAGAAGCATGTGAAGATATAAAAGCTGTACTAAACATGGCCGGTACTGAAAGTGATACAACATGTGAAGACATAACTTGCTACCTCAAGGATCAGTCTTTTAACAGGGTTAATACATGTTCTAGCATTAAAAGACAGTAAATGAGTATGTAGATGTACTTGCCTCTAGCAAAACAAACTGCGATAAAAGTGCTATGGATGTCTGGTAACTCGTCACTGTAGAAATACATGCAATAACTTAGCTTTTACACTAAGCTAAAATACTAGAACACTAACTGGTGCGACACGACTTGTGACTGGGCACCTAGCCAAAATGATAACTTGGCATAGGAGACCAATGTGGGGTGACACACTATGTTAACTAACTTTCTAGGGTCTTTACACTAGTGAGGGATAGGGTTCAACACGACTAAAACTCCAAATAACACAAAAAGCTACAAGTCGTAATTAATCAGTAAATAAATCAAAAGATCATTGTGTTCTAACAATTTTTAAAGTAGACAAAAAGCCTAGTTTTGCATAAAACAAAGTACCAAAACGATCCTTGCTAACTATAGAAATTTATTATAATTTTTCTGGAATTTATTAACCAGTAGAAATATTTTATAAAAATCAGTTTTCCTAAGTATACAGAAAGTGAGTTTTGGTTTCATATGCCAAACTAGTGGCAAAACAGTAATTTAAATACTACAAAAATTATACTAAATTAGCTAACTTAACAAAGTATCTAAAAACTATTTTTCCATAATTTTAGCAATACTTTAAGTATTTTTAGAATATCAAAAACAGTAATGCATAATAATAATTAATTATCTGCGTATTTTGTCCATGTATATAATTTGAACCAAAGTTCAAATACAGGACCCAAGGCCATGAATCAAGTCCAATATGACTTGTACAGGTCTTGAATGTGTGAAAACACATTTGAGCCCAAATACCCATGCTAGGCTTGGACACCAAATGGTTGCAGTAATTTAAATATACAGAAAATACTAAGTGGTAGAAATGCAAAATAAATATTAATATTTTAATAAGGTAAAGTTTTACATATTGACTATAAAAGTATGAACATTATTTTATATAATTATTTTACACTAAGCTAAGTAAAATACACATAGGAAATAATATATATATATAAATATAGGGATATTTATATATATATAGGAAAATGCTTAACTATATTATTGTATATATATATATATATATACAAATATATGTATATATACATACATATAAGAAAATACTTAACTATATAATATATATATATATATATATATATATATATATATATATATATATATATATATATATATATATACAAAATTAATGTATACATATACATATAATAGTATATATATGATAATATATATACACAAAGAAATATATATACATAAATATATATGTATACATAATATATATATACATATAAATAATGAAGTATACATATATATATATATATATATATATATATATAAAAACAGCAACTATATATACCTAAATATAGTATGTATAATAATACATATACACATATACACAAATATATGTATACATATATATATATATATATATATATAATTATATATAAAAACAAAAGAAAAAGAAAAAGAAAAGGAAAAGAAAAGGAAAATAAACAGCAGCAAAGGGGGGGGATTCGAACTCGGCTCAGCGGCGGGGGGGGGGGGGGGGGGGTGACTTAAGCGGGTCGGACTGGCCAGGGAGTCAGCCCGTTAGTTTTGTTAGAGATAGGGTTAGGTTTAATTTTATTTTAGGTTAGGTGACATAATAATAATAAAAAAAAATGCGAGCCTGTGTCCGGACAGTTTGGGACACAGGAAACTACGTGTCCGTGCTATGCACGACACGTACGAGCCTAGTTCTTCTTGTCCAGACAGTTTGTCATACTCTCCAGGACACGGCGAGTCGTATCCACGTGCCCGAGACACGCACGACACGATCTGAATCCCGTTACCTGCGTGTCCGACTTGCTGGAGGGGGTTTCGAACGAGCTGGACGGCGGTGGAGGCGTCGGGACAGCGGCGCTTGGGCGGCGATCGACCCAGCTCGGCGTGGCGAACTGAGTGGTGGTGGTTGCGGGCGGTGGTGCTCGGCGTAGGGGCTGGACGGGGGCTCGCCGGAGTAGAGCTAGGGTTGGGGTTCGTCGGAGAAGAAAGGGGGGTCTGGGGTGGTCGTGATGGTCGGGTAGGGTTAGGGTTTTGTCTGGGGAAAGAGAGGGGGTTTAAATAGGGTTTGAGGTCGGTCTTATGGCGGTTGGGCAGCCGGAAATGGCGGAGGGGGCAGCGTCGGTGAGTCGATCGGGCAGCCGAGCGAGTCAGAGGAGAGAGAGTCGGTCGGGGGGGGGGGGGGTTTGAGGGTTTTGCACTTAGGTCCCCTTAGAATTAGGATTTACATAATAGGTTCCCGCAGTAATAAATGCAAATAAAATTTGCATAAAACAAATAAGAATTTGCAAACCGATATCTAAACAATTGTAAAAATTACAAAACCACATTAAAACAATTTAAAAAATTACAAATTGATATAAAAACAATTCTAATTAATTGCAAAACTTAATTAAAACATTTTAGGAAATTGCAAAATAGTATTTTTGTATTTAAAACTCATTAAAAAATTATTTAAAAATTCAGAAAAAATTCCTAATAATTATAATTAATCATTTTAATGTCAAAATAATCATTAATGGCCAATTAGCACTAATTAACAAAAATTTGAAAAACAGGGGCTGACAAGTCTTCCCTCCTTGAAAAAATTTCGTCCTCGAAATTCACAAGGATTGAAGACCCGACAATATTCTAACATAGCAAGCAATGCAACAAATGACTAAGGCTACGATCAAAACTAACCTTCCGAAACCTGTTCCGGCTCCGGCTCAAGGACTAGGCTATAAGTCTTCCCCTGGGGTCCCTTGGCTACTGGGCAGTCCCGAATCTGATGGATGGCAGACCCACAAGCTAAACACTGACCCAACCTCTTCCTGCAGACGAGAGAGTCATGGCCTTGCCTCTTGCAGTATACACAAAAAGCTCCCTTCTGTTGCTGCTGTCGGGGTCCCGGGGCTCTAACTGGCGGGGTCTGATGATGTGGTGTAGGGGGATGGTAAGTCTGCTGGGGTGGCGTCGGCGCTCTCTGCTGGAAAGCCTGACGCTTGGACGGTCCCTCATGGTGTACAGAAGCCGGCCTCTTGCTAGACAGAAGACGCTCCTCATTGCTCCGGGCTAACTCTAGGCTCTGGTAGTAGTCAGTCGTACCGTTTGCCACTATAAGAATGCCAATGTCTGGAACTAGACCATGGCAAAACCTACGGGTCATCTCCTCTGGATCAGCAACCAGACTAGGAGCAAAACGGCTTAGGCGACTAAACTCTCCCGCATAGTCATCAACAGAACGGTTCCCCTGCTGGATGTTCTGGAATCGTAGCCCCATGGCTACTCTAGCAGTGGTCGAGAAGAACTTCTTCTTGAACTGGGTCTTGAACTGGTCCCAGGTGGCTCTACCTCTCACGAACAACGGCTCATTCCTGAACCAGACTCCGGCTAAGTCTATCAGCAGAAATCCTGCTGCCTCGACCTGAAGGTCATCCGGCATCCTAACTCCCAGAAGCTTTCTCTCCACAGAATCTAGCCAGTCATCAGCTACTACTATGCCCTCAGTCCCTGAGAACTCCTTGGGATTCAGACCCATGAAGTCCTTGACCGTCCCCGCTCTCTGCCGCGGCTCTACATAAGGTGGGACCACGGGACGTCCCTCAGAACTCTCCATGCTCTGGCGGAGTAGGGTAGTCTACTCCTGATGGGTTGTTAGGAACCCCTGGATCAGTGTGAGCAGCTGGTTTCCGTCGAGTGTGACGGAAGCCTGGGTGGGTATAGTGATAGGGGGTGGTGGAAGTATCGGGTCCTGCTGGGCCTGGGATGTGGAAGGTGGTATCTGGGTCTGTGGATCTGTGGAGTGGGGGAAAGTGGTAGGTGGAGATGCATCAGTCAACTGATCAGCTGACTGGATATGGAGGGCCCCATTCTCGGGGGTAACATGCTGGGACGAACGAGTAAGCACCATCTAAATTACACATAAAAGACTTATAAGGACTTATTTAAAGCAAGCAATCATATGCAAGAAAATCTAATTATAATAGCAATCATGTGATGTGTTTCCTATGTTGCAATCCTAGCATTCCTCTAGGTGTTCTAAGCGTCTTTCCTAATGTTGTCTAATTACCTTAAGTTCCTAATTGCAGGCATGTTTGGTACAATAACGTAACCAAACAATTTAGTCAGGACCTGCGTGGGCCACCAAAAAAACATGTGACGACCCGTTACCCAAATTGTTGGGCCGGGCCGAGCCATGTCCAGCCTACGCTTAAGATAAAGCGCAGTAAGCTGTTCTAGAGATAACAAGACCAGACTAAATGTGCTAACAGTTCTATAAGTGAAGAAGAATCATAAATGTTCCAAACACAAAAGTCGTCGTATATAATGAAATATCCAAGTACAAGTAAACTGAAATGTAAAACTGGATACATGTCCAGTTACAAATGGTATAGTCTAATACATGACTACACTAAGTATCCCAAGCAGCTACGCAAACTAGACGAGTCTCCCCGCAGGAACATCCTCGTATGGCAAAACCGGGTCCTCGGCAGTAACTCCATAATACGAATCACAGAGCAACTCCTCCTCAGTAAGTATACCTACAACGTTATCCTGTCAGGACGGGAGCAAGTACAACCTCTACAACTAAAGTGCTGAACATATAATGAAAGAGATGTACAACAAGAAACATGGTGTGATAAGTCTATAAACAGGAAATACTGGAAACATGGCCTCATGGTACAACTGGGATCATAGTATCATAGTAACATAGGGAACATGGCATATCATGGTTTAATTTGTCATTTCTACAAATGACCACATATAGTTTAAAAGTTTAAAACCGTAGCATGTACGTGAATCGGTCAATAGGTGATTCAGGATGTACTGTGGTACATATCAAGTTTTTCTGGTGTGCCCACACGTGCACGAACGGCATCGGTGTATATCCATACACAAACGCGAGATTCAGAAACATACGGCAAGGTCGCATATAGAATGTCCCCGAGCGCGGTAAGTACATACGGAGAAGGGGGTCATGTTCACGTACACTACTAGCAGTTTCCCCTTAACCCATTATTTAACATGTGGGAGATACGAGAGCAGTAAAAACATGTGAGAGATACCGGGAGCAGTATAAGCATGACAGGTACTGGGAGCAGTATAAAATATGTGAATACTCAGAGCAGTCTAAGGCATAGTGAAACTTGTACTGAGAACCCGTAAGAAGCATGTGAAGATATAAAAGCTGTACTAAACATGGCCGGTACTGAAAGTGATACAACATGTGAAGACATAACTTGCTACCTCAAGGATCAGTCTTTTAACAGGGTTAATACATGTTCTAGCATTAAAAGACAGTAAATGAGTATGTAGATGTACTTGCCTCTAGCAAAACAAACTGCGATAAAAGTGCTATGGATGTCTGGTAACTCGTCACTGTAGAAATACATGCAATAACTTAGCTTTTACACTAAGCTAAAATACTAGAACACTAACTGGTGCGACACGACTTGTGACTGGGCACCTAGCCAAAATGATGACTTGGCATAGGAGACCAATGTGGGGTGACACACTATGTTAACTAACTTTCTAGGGTCTTTACACTAGTGAGGGATGGGGTTCAACACGACTAAAACTCCAAATAACACAAAAAGCTACAAGTCGTAATTAATCAGTAAATAAATCAAAAGATCATTGTGTTCTAACAATTTTTAAAGTAGACAAAAAGCCTAGTTTTGCATAAAACAAAGTACCAAAACGATCCTTGCTAACTATAGAAATTTATTATAATTTTTCTGGAATTTATTAACCAGTAGAAATATTTTATAAAAATCAGTTTTCCTAAGTATACAGAAAGTGAGTTTTGGTTTCATATGCCAAACTAGTGGCAAAACAGTAATTTAAATACTACAAAAATTATACTAAATTAGCTAACTTAACAAAGTATCTAAAAACTATTTTTCCATAATTTTAGCAATACTTTAAGTATTTTTAGAATATCAAAAACAGTAATGCATAATAATAATTAATTATCTGCGTATTTTGTCCATGTATATAATTTGAATCAAAGTTCAAATACAGGACCCAAGGCCATGAATCAAGTCCAATATGACTTGTACAGGTCTTGAATGTGTGAAAACACATTTGAGCCCAAATACTCATGCTAGGCTTGGACACCAAATGGTTGCAGTAATTTAAATATACAGAAAATACTAAGTGGTAGAAATGCAAAATAAATATTAATATTTTAATAAGGTAAAGTTTTACATATTGACTATAAAAGTATGAACATTATTTTATATAATTATTTTACACTAAGCTAAGTAAAATACACATAGGAAATAATATATATATATATAAATATAGGGATATTTATATATATATAGGAAAATGCTTAACTATATTATTATTATTATATATATATATATATACAAATATATGTATATATACATACATATAAGAAAATACTTAACTATATATATATATATATATATATATATACATATATATACAAAATTAATGTATACATATACATATAATAGTATATATATGATAATATATATACACAAAGAAATATATATACATAAATATATATGTATACATAATATATATATACATATAAATAATGAAGTATACATATATATATATATATATATATATATATATATATATATATATATATATATATATATAAACAGCAACTATATATACCTAAATATAGTATGTATAATAATACATATACACATATACACAAATATATGTATACATATATATATATATATATATAATTATATATAAAAACAAAAGAAAAAGAAAAAGAAAAGGAAAAGAAAAGGAAAATAAACAGCAGCAAAGGGGGGGGGATTCGAACTCGGCTCAGCGGCGGGGGGGGGGGGGTGACTTAAGCGGGTCGGGCTGGCCAGGGGGTCAGCCCGTTAGTTTTGTTAGAGATAGGGTTAGGTTTAATTTTATTTTAGGTTAGGTGACATAATAATAAAAAAAAAAATGCGAGCCTGTGTCCGGACAGTTTGGGACACAGGAAACTACGTGTCCGTGCTATGCACGACACGTACGAGCCTAGTTCTTCGTGTCCAGACAGTTTGTCATACTCGCCAGGACACGGCGAGTCGTATCCACGTGCCCGAGACACGCACGACACGATCTGAATCCCGTTACCTGCGTGTCCGACTTGCTGGAGGGGGTTTCGAACGAGCTGGACGGCGGTGGAGGCGTCGGGACAGCGGCGCTTGGGCGGCGATCGACCCAGCTCGGCGTGGCGAACTGAGTGGTGGTGGTTGCGGGCGGTGGTGCTCGGCGTAGGGGCTGGACGGGGGCTCGCCGGAGTAGAGCTAGGGTTGGGGTTCGTCGGAGAAGAAAGGGGGGTCTGGGGTGGTCGTGATGGTCGGGTAGGGTTAGGGTTTTGTCTAGGGAAAGAGAGGGGGTTTAAATAGGGTTTGAGGTCGGTCTTATGGCGGTTGGGCAGCCGGAAATGGCGGAGGGGGCAGCGTCGGTGAGTCGATCGGGCAGCCGAGCGAGTCAGAGGAGAGAGAGTCGGTCGGGGGGGGGGGGGTTTGAGGGTTTTGCACTTAGGTCCCCTTAGAATTAGGATTTACATAATAGGTTCCCGCAGTAATAAATGCAAATAAAATTTGCATAAAACAAATAAGAATTTGCAAACCGATATCTAAACAATTGTAAAAATTACAAAACCACATTAAAACAATTTAAAAAATTACAAATTGATATAAAAACAATTCTAATTAATTGCAAAACTTAATTAAAACATTTTAGGAAATTGCAAAATGGTATTTTTGTATTTAAAACTCATTAAAAAATTATTTAAAAATTCAGGAAAAATTCCTAATAATTATAATTAATCATTTTAATGTCAAAATAATCATTAATGGCCAATTAGCACTAATTAACAAAAATTTGAAAAACAGGGGCTGACAGCTCATAATACCATCTTCATCAAAAGAATACTCTTCTGTTGGACGGGGTGCTTTCTGTGGTGGTGCTGATGAAGTGGGTGCCGTCTGAGCAACATTAACAGCCAACGACTCCTTGCCCTTGAGATTGATGGCCAACGTTTCTTTACCCTTGCGATTGTTCTGGCGATTATTACCACCAGGTGTGGAATGTTTATCTTGGTTAGAATGAGTCATTTGAACTCCTAACTGCTTAAACTTCTCAGCACTAACTTTTGCCGCCTTAGCATTCATAATGAAAGAAGGCCAATCTTAAAATTGTGTTGATCCTGTCCACATGCTGATGATAGGCAACAAATTTGATTTGCAAGTGTCTACTGTTACAGCAGATGGAGTTCCTAGAGGCATTTTAAGTGCCTCTCGGTGGAATCTTTTAATGAAACTCTCCATAGATTCATTGTGTCTTTGTTTAATTTTGATTAGGGCAGACATCGTCATATCGTTGACTCCCTCATAGAACCATTCCAAGAACATTTTCTTAAAACCAGCAAAAGAAGTTATGCAGCCATCAAGCAAGCTACGGTACCAGTCATATGTCGTACCGGCTAAACAACCGACGAACACCCTGGTAAGGAGAGCATCATTTGGCTGCAATTGGTCAGTCATCACCTCAAAGTGATTGATGTACTGACTTGGAGAAGTGCTGCCATTAAACAACATAATGATGGGAAGCTTGTACTTAGGAGGAAATTAAACCTCCTTCCATTCAGCAGGATAAGGTTATTTTATCCCAAGTCTTTGTAGACCATCCTTCTGTTTGAAGGCCTCAAACTGGGTGCATAAGAGTTTTATAGCCTCATTAGCATCCCCTGATGTCTGGGAATTAGTGGGTTGATTTGAGTTGTTAGGAGGAGAAACAGCATGATAATTACCACCCCAGCACCAGACTGACTGGAAGCAGCTTAAATTGGTACAGAAGCAACCTGGAAAGGAGGTACCCCCATACGACAGTAACAGGTATAGAAGATGCTTTGAGCTCGGGATTTGTAGCAGGATTTATAATCGGTGGCACTGCATATTGAGCCACGATTATAGTATGCATACTTGCGACCATTTCAACCATGGTTTTCAGTTTGTCTTCTAGTGCAGCAATTCGTTGCTCTTGACTGGCTGAACTAGAAGCATCTTGGTCTTCTATAATGGCATATATTGTCACCTCTCTTGCCATTATTGACGAGATAGTTTGTTCAGAACTTTCACTATCTGCATTAAAGTCAGATAAAGAATCTTCTTCCAGATGAGTAATGAAAAAATCTTCCTGATTGAAGACATCATGATCCAAGTTCCGATCTTTCGATCTGGTATGTTGAAAGACCCCTTCACTGGATTCATGGAGTTGTCCCAAGTACTGTTGACTCGGATTGCGAGACGTGCCACGCTTTGAGGATTTTCTACCCCAATTGTCTCGGGAAGTCATATTGACAGAAGCATATAATAGCTCACCTTCATCTTCCGTCATGGGTTCGGGAATTGAAGTATAGTTCAGCCGATCGAAGATAGATCGTTTAGCTGATTGGCAACAATACTTGATGACTACTTTATGAAGGCAGTGGCGTTCTGATGGATGATTCATAGGCGAGTGAGACGTCTCTGTCCGTCTTTGTGTAAGACATTCCCGGAGATCAGTTACCACCACGGGACGAGAAGTAATCGGAGTAACATATTCCTTAATGATGTTAGGAACATGACTCCGGTTCTTAAGATGTTTAGTTCCATGTGTCATGCCTCGATCCCAAAGGATCGAAAACTAGCCACTGGGCGTGATGCCGTACAAGTCTAGATTGCACTTGTACAAGGCAAAACCATTACAGTTACTGATATTTCTCAGAAAACATCGATAATGCAGCGAAACCAAGCAGATAATTTGAAGTCACACAAGATATGAAGAAATGTATCTCTTTATTGATAATCATAATGGATTACAAGACTTGCAGCGGAATATAGAGTTTACAACCGATTACAAGACTCTTGAATAGCCAACTGAATGTATACACTTGCCCTTTGGGCTACAACTGAATATACCAACTTCTTTACATTGAACTTGCCAATTTGGCTACAATCTTACTGGTACAACTGAGTTACACCATTCCATACATTATGTCCCGTATAGCAGAAGACATCGTCTTGAAAGAAGAGCTTCTGCACACCCATCCGATCCATCGATGCCAAGCACCGATTCACAGGATTTCCCCCAAGCAAACACATGTAATATTGCCCACAACGTGGGTCAGTACATCATCAATGTACTGGCAAGCGGTGCTGGCCCAACTCACCTAAGAAGACAATACAAAGTAATCATGTTATAGTACATTATTAACAATGGTCTTTCTCATTGCCTTAGGGTCAATTTCATGTTATAGCCGACAAGAAGTAAAGCATGCAGTTCTCATAGCCAACATAATTTAAAGCATGTAGTTATCACCCCTTGGTGATACTTACCCACGGTCGTATAGCCATCCCTGTACATTTATAATACTTACTCTGCCTGCACAAGACATTATTAGGAACAATATCATAATTCAATATAAATATCACCGTTCAGGTGATTCTTACCAACAGCCGACATCCTTCCCTGTATCTGAGTAATAACTTACTCTGCCTGCATAAGACATCATTAGCATTGGACCTATCTATATGAAGGTCACTGGCGACACGCCATCTTGGATCATCTTACAGGTGAACGGCTAACTCCAAATGGGGTGCGAATCCATGGTAGGTTTCCGAAACACCGTGCTACTACTTCAGCACCATGGGATTTCAACGTCCTTTCAATGGGCGGTAGCAAGCCCCCACTGCAAGTCCTAAAATCCCGATGTCAGTACGTCGACACCATCATTGTTCTCCCTAGGACGAACCGGTTCCATGGCCCATGAATACCGTTCGAGGAACCACACCTTGTCGACAAGTTGTCCATGACCATGCAACTATATGCAACTTATCTAAGAAGAAAACATATAATGCATGATAAGGAAAACTAAATAATTCAACCACCATTCTCATTCATATTGCCATCTTGCCATCTTGCCTTGAGCCAACCCTCACATTATCATCTGCCCAATCCAGGGTCTTAGTGCAATCAACATTCTACATCGGCACAGGATAATAGAATGTCGTTACCCAATCTCTTTGCCACATCTTCGATACCATACATCTTTCCAACCAACTCAATGTACTCACCGCCCAATTCCTGGGACTTAACATCTGTTTAGCATATATTCATTCGGACATAATTCAAGCATACTTACTGCCAGTTCTTGGGTCTTAATATCTGTGTTACCATCTATTCATCGAGCCAAAGCTCGATATACTCACCGCCCAAGTATTTGGGACTTTGCCTTCACCTGTCATGCAATTCATTACGACAATGTAGAAGCATACAATTCATCTAGCAATACAGCTTACGTTCAGGTGATTAATTATCTTTCATTATCTTTCCGAATTCCATGCAAGGTGTTATTGAACAACTCAACAAGAAACATAGCATACTATTCTTATTTTAAGCATGCATCTAAAGGATCTTTGAAGGGTTCAACACTACTCACATTCATAGGACGATTCCCGCCACGATCGCATAGCTTTCCAAGCAATCTTTCGCATATTCCCAAGACCAACAAGGCTTCATCGAACCAACCATCCATCATAAGGCATCTTGCGGAGCGGGGCACTACAATATATACCACTCAGAAAAAGTTTCGTCCTTGAAACTTAAAACAAAACTCATCCCCAAAACTTCAACCAACTTTTCATGAAACTTCTCAACGATCGACTTGCACTAATCAATATTTCTCCGAAATCTCTCAATTGATTCCAGATAATGTACCATCTCGATACAGCATCCCAATTGATTCAAATAGTTTACCATCTTTGATTTTTCCTCCGATACTCATGTAAATCCTTAGCACATGATAATCCTCCCTATGGCTTCGTTTGAATTCAGCATACCACTTAGTTGGAATCATACACATATTTTAGGCATCCCCGAAATACATGCACTTCAGCCAAGTTCAGTGATAGAGAAAGCGAACGAGCTACGGTATAACTTCATTTCCGAACATCAGTAATTCTTTTCGAGCATCTCGTATAATCCTACTTGTTTATTCAATATTCCAACCAACTAATAAGACAATAGATGTTGCCAATTCCAACTCGATAAATTTTCCACAATCGATCCCAATGTTTTCCAAAGTATTCAGACTTAGCTGTATCAAGTATTCCTTTCAAGTTCATTGTCATTCATGCCACCAAAGTTGATAAATCCTATAGCCACATTTCATTTTGATACCCTAATTCTCATCGATCGAATCTTGTACTCGTCATCATTCGCATCCATACACTTTGTTTGCAACTCGTAACTTTTCGGTCATAATCCATCCATCAAATTGTACCATCATTCCATTCTAGTAACATTTCTCGCTGTACTCAAATATTTTCTCGTATTGATCAAGCCAACATATTATCCCTCTCGCATAAGCAACTCTTATATCCAACAACATTAATCCTGAGGGTCATTTCTATTCATATTCGCTCTCGCCGATCTCGGATACATGTACTATCCAATTCCGTCGTTACACTTATTCTCAATTCTGATCCGATCAATGAAATTATTCCAACTGTCTCAAGGCACTACCATCAATTTACACAGCTCAATATTAATCAACCAAATCCAACCAGTTCTAACGATTTCCAGCATTCCAACAAAGGCAACTCAATTTCTGAAAACAACATGATCCGTCATTCCATCCAACATTATAACATCAAAATTATCCAATCTCCATTCCATTCCAAGTTTACCTTCCAACACATCTTACTCATTCTGACTATACTCACACAATATTAAGAGGGACATCCTACAATTTTCCAACAGTCAACTTAGCATTCAGTCAAGTCTCTATGGTCAGCTAATCTAAGCTAAACCAAACGTTCAGCTAGCTCATGTGAGATGAGTAGCTATCAGGGACATACTTATCTCTTATCTTAGAGGCAACCAATTCTCATCATAGGGGCAACTCTATGGTCTGACCAACTTAGGGACATGGGACATCACCCCAATCTTATGAACTTATTCCCAACACGGACAACTGAAGAACATAGCTAACCAATCTGAAACTTAAGCAACCAACCAAAATTCTAGGCAACCAAACGACATTATAGGCAACTAACCAACATTCTAGGCAACCAACCAACACTCTAGGCAACCAACCAACGCTCTAGGCAACCAACCGACATTCTAAGCAACCAACCAACATTCTAGGGTCAAGTCTTTCTACCCGTGCTCATACTCGGGTCATACCCAACGAAGTCTCATTCTAAACTTACTCGCAACCGACCCAAATCTATCCGACAATTCTATCCAACAATTCTATCCCACAATTCTTATGGGTCACTCCCAAAGCTATCATATAAATCACCTCAATCGAATATCCAAACTTTAAATTTCCATTTGCATAGACATAGCATCTGCTCAATTCGACTTGCATTCTCATATCGTACTCAAATTGTCTATTCAATCAGGTCAACTATTCTGAGTCATAATCCAACATTGTTACCGCGATAGTTTATCACTTATGATTTCTTTCCTACGGTCTCTTCGCGACATATTCGTTTTCCACATTTTAGATCATCGATACGGTCCGTACTCTCTTAACAAAAAACAAGGCAACTACACAATCATATTTCTTCGAGGCATCATTTATAAATTTTCTAGCACCAACACGTCATTTTTAGCAATTACTTTAACCATCAGTATTCATTTGCATCATCTCCTTGTGATTTCATAAGAAGATTTATTATTCATGCACCGATCCGATCTCTATAGCACCAATCATCTAGCATTCGTACTTCGATCATCCAATTGAATATGACATAACTTAATTAGCTAAGTCATAATCCGACAATTCTATATTCCACCCAACTTGTTATTCATGCAATAACATCATCTACCGACAGGGTCTATTACATATCGTTGTACCTCAATACTTATTTGTATTCCAGCCATTCGATTTTCCTAAGGAACTCCACTCTTTCATGCATCAAGGGACAAGTACTCATTCTCTATGCCTCAAATATTCAAGGGTCATAACTTGTTAATTCGGGACACATCAAATTCTCTCAAGCACAATTGCATCGTGCTAAGATCATCTATTCCTCAATTCCATTCTTTCGGTCGTTGATGCAACTCTCTACATCTTCTAAATCATTCGCAACATCACGATAAGCGTCTACATCACCATGATTCTGTCGATATCCAACATGTAATTTCTTTTACTCAATTCCGACATCGTTTTATATTGGTCCATCTTATTCTTCCAAATTTTTCAGTAGCAACACCACACTATTGTTACCAAGCCTACAATCCTTTTACCAACTGATCCAAGTCTTCGCCTGAATCTAAATTCGTTTCCTTTCCAATCAAGGCATTCATTTCATATTCCCAATTCTCTTATTACCCAACTTAATGCTAACTGACAAGGTCTAGCGATGGTTCACCTGAACACATCAAAATTTCGCAACGGATCACCCGAACTTAATCATCAAGGGACATTCCTAGCCGACATGTATCAATCGTAAGCTCAGCTATGATTCGATACCACCCAATACCTTATAGGTAAAGCAATCACAAAATCATAAACACATCAAGGGTCAAGGGACATCTTATCACGACGAGGGTATATATAATATACTACTCAGAGCTCAAGCAATTCCCGACACAATATTCCCTCGCATCAAACCAACGTCCAATAAGGACAATCTATCCTGCAGTGGTTATGCTGACCACAAATATCGACTCAAGATTTTGTCGATTCCCATTCGCTGAAATCCATGCACATTCTGTTCCAACATACCATGCTATCACCCACGGTCGATTGCTGCATAACAATCGACTTCAATGAATCCCACACATAAGACATCCAGCATACATCACAAACTTATTATCGCATCGCATTATTGTTATTCTTTTTTGTATCTTTTAGAAATTCAACAAAACACACATATCACAGCCCACATATTTAGACTTATTGTATGGAACACCCAGTAAGAGGCTAGAAGGACCAACGCACTTTCAGTCAAGGGAACAACTTAGAATATTTTGGAAGCAACACAGAATAATTGCAGAAGCACTATGAGTCATCATAGAGGCAACTTTGATTCCATCGCGGAAGCAATTTTGAGTATTCGCGTAAGCAAATTTGATTCACCACGGAAGCAACTTTGAATAATCGCAGAAACAATCTTTGAATCATCGCGGAAGCAGCTTAGAATCATCTTAGTAGCAACATTGATTTGAAACAATCGAATAAGAATCCAAGGACGTAAAGTCGTGCTCTGATACCATTCTGTCACGCCCCGATCCCGGAGGATCAAAAACTAGCCACTGGGCGTGATGCCGTACAAGTCTAGATTGCACTTGTACAAGGCAAAACTATTACAGTTACTGGTATTTCTCAGAAAACATCGATAATGCAGCGAAACCAAGCAGATAATTTGAAGTCACACAAGATATGAAGAAATGTATCTCTTTATTGATAATCATAATGGATTACAAGACTTGCAGCGAAATACAAAGTTTACAACTGATTACAAGACTCTTGAATAGCCAACTGAATGTATACACTTGCCCTTTGGGCTACAACTGAATATACCGACTTCTTTACATTGAACTTGCCAATTTGGCTACAATATCACTGGTACAACTGAGTTACACCGTTACATACATTATATATGTCCCATATAGCAGAAGACATCATTTTAAAAGAATAGCTTCTGCACACCCATCCGATTCATCGATGCCAAGCACTGATTCACAGGATTTCTCCCAAGCAAACACCTGTATTGCCCACAACGTGGGTCAGTACATCATCAATGTACTGGCGAGCAGTGCTGGCCCAACTCACCTAAGAAGACAACACTAAGGAATCATGTTATAGCACATTATTAGCAATGGTCTTTCTCGTTGCCTTAGGGTCAATTTCATGTTATAGCCGACAAGAAGTAAAGCATGTAGTTCTCATAGCCAACATAATTTAAAGCATGCAGTTATCACCCCTTGGTGATACTTACCCACGGTCGTATAGCCATCCCTGTACGTTTATAATACTTATTCTGCCTGCACAAGACATTGTTAGGAACAATATCATGATTCAATATAAATATCACCGTTCAGGTGATTCTTACCAACAGCCGACATCCTTTCCTGTATCTGAGTAATAACTTTCTCTGCCTGCATAAGACATCATTAGCATTGGACCTATCTATATGAAGGTCACTGGCGACACGCCATCTTGGATCATCTTACAGGTGAACGGCTAACTCCAAATGGGATGCGAATCCATGGGAGGTTTCCGAAACACCGTGCTACTACTTCAGCACCATGGGATTTCTGTGTCCTTTTAATGGGCGGTATATCACGCCCCAGAACCAGAATACTGGAGAGCGGGGGAATGACTCAGCCAGCTACGTATTACGGGTAGATGAATACCGTATAATACGATCAATGCTGTCTAAAAGACGAGGGGGTGCATACTATATGAAAGTCTCACTATGGTTACTTCACATCTATTGTCTCAATTATTCAAATAAGAAACAGAAATAGAGAACATGTAAGATAAAACAGTAAGGCGTCCCAAACGCTCAGTCAAAATGTTCTTGATATCTGGCTTTACAAAACATAGCCAGATGATGTAGCAAAGTGTACACAATTATTATCAGCTGCAGTCTGACTTAATTACAATTATGTAAAAGTAAGTACAAGACAATCCGACTAACATGTCGGTGCCAAACGGCAAGGTATTAAGTAAATAATAAAATGAGTGGAGAAGTAAGGAACCCACTCGAGTCCTCCTGCGATCATCCCTCTAGTATTGACCATCTTGGAGATGGAAGTAAGCTGAGTCCTCGGGGACCAGCTCTAAATCTGGTCATACAAAACCAGAGAGGTTAGACCTCCAATAGCAAGTACCACAAGGAAGCACGATATGAGGAATTAAAACCAGTAATACGAGAATATGATAAGTAGATCTCTGTTTGCCACGGGAATTCACATAACATCACGATACTTCGAACCAACCTCCCAACCAAACAAGGACAGAAGTTGGCCCGTCATGCCCTGACATTCTGATCATCTCAGTTAGGTAACAGAGTAGGTACAGTACACAAACAAATCAATTTAAACGACCATGCAACTACTACGGCTTGCTACTGTGAGTTCCAAGTTATCCTGGAATTATCCAATAAAGGATTCCTCAGTTCTTACTATGTACAAGCAAGGCTAGTTTATCCAGTCAATCAATTACGCCAATCATGAATTAGACGAGTCCCAGCGGGACGTCCATCATCAATATACAATATACAATAGATAATATAACCAGATACCACTCCCTGCCCGTGTGGCAGATTTACAGTATCTGTGGGGACCAACCGGCCTGTCGGGCACTACTAGTCCCAAGAGGGCTGCCATGTAAGAACTCGGAAATCCATTCTCTCCATGCAATCATTATTTTATTTAACTTAATAGTCTCTACGTTGAGTGAAATCCCATGCCGTGGATCATGGTCATTTAGAATGAGTACTTTCGTACAGGGTACGATATGCACAACTCTATAACGATGCCCGTGCGGTTAGGTTGTAGGTCTTACATAGCGTAATGCAACAATCCAAACTAACCACGGAATAATCATGCCTCGACCATAAAGTACACATGCTCCTTTTATAGAAAATAAATAAATAAATTGAAGCCTGCATGTGTGTCTGTATGTCAATATTCGAGATCGGCCAACCGATTATAATAGTTCATAGTTAATATGAACGTGTCTCATTCATTCAATTTAATAAGACGACTAGCCAGTCTCTTAGTTCCAACAAGGAACGCATGATCAATTATTAGTCAAGTAACAGTCGGGGTCAATTCGTGACAAGACATAAAAGTCAAATTAGTATTAAGCATGGTCGAGTCCATAACTAGTATAAAATAGTTGGTAACATATTCTTGAAGCCAAGGAAAAGATCTACAAATTTTATGTTGGGAGTTGGAGGAAATTCTAGCCACATTTCGTCAATTAGGACATATAACAGTCAGAAACAACCAAAATAGGCATTATGCGGCCTATTCTGCGACATGCATGCGGACTAACTGCGACATGCGGCTCATGCGGCATATGCGGCCCAACTGCGATACCATATGTGGCTCAACTGCGACACGCGCCTCAGGCGGCTCATTCGCGACATCATATGCGCCTACTGCGACATGCGCCTCATGCGGCTCATTCGCGACACCATATGCGCCTACTGTGACATGCACCTCATGCGGCTCATTCGCGACACCATATACGCCTACTGCGACATGCGCCTCATGCGGCTCAACTACGACACCATATGTGCCTACTGCGACATGCGCCTCATGCGGCTCATTCGCGACATCATATGTGTCTACTGAGACATGCGTCTCATGCGGCTCATTCGCGACACCATCATGCGCCTACTGCGATATGTGCCTCATGAGGCTCATTCACGACACCATATGCGCCTACTGCGACATGTCCCTCATGCGGATCATTCGCGACACCATATGCACCTACTGCGACATGCGCCTCATGCGGCTCATTCGTGACACCATCATGCGCCTACTGCGACATGCGCCTTATGCTGTAGATGAATATAGAACGAACAAAATATTTCTTCCATAACTTCCACAAAATAAATCGAAATCTAACTTTTCAAAAGCCAAACTTTAGTAGAATTAAATTCTCTACAACATGGAACCCCTTATTTTCGAAAACAACAATGTTTGATAGATCAAAACCCTAAAATTCATATGAAAACCAAACTTAAAACTTAGATCTACACCCAACCATCCATGGAAATCAAGAACTTTAAGACCTAAACTTGTAGAGGAAGAGAAGATGAACAACATAGACTAAAAATAAATGGGGATGCATGAAATCCCTCATGGTGTGCAAGATGTACTTGTCTCTCACAAGTGGGTTAGGGTTTGGTGGAGGAGTAAATGTGAATGAATGAAGAGAGAGAATGAAAGAAGAAGTTTTATATCAAGGTCAAGTGGATCTCCACCATTCATTCTCTCCACCAAATCCAAGCCATCCATTCCTTTTCATGTTGAACCAAGCCACAGCAAGTTGGTTTACCATGAACCAAAATGAACCAAGAGCCAAGAAAAAGCAAAAAATAAAATACAGGAAAATTAATAAGCACAAAATTGAAGAATTTAAATACAGAACAAATGCATGATAAATATTGAATAAATACATTCAAGAAGTACACGTATAAAATACTTATTCTGGGAACGGGGAGTGACATCTCTAACCTCCTTAGAAAAATTCCGTTCTCGGAATTTCAGATCCAAGCAGGACAGAAATGTCAGAGCTAGACTAATCTAAGCACAAATAATTTGAGTAATTAGCTATTCTACAATGTCAAATAGCAAGTAATTTATCTAAGTTTAACTATCGACAACACCAAGCAATTCTACTTATAAGGTGACAAGCATGAGGAGTTAAAATAATCAAGGTATATAGAGAGAGATATACCTTGTGAGTCAAACAGGTCTGGATACCGTGATCGGATATCATCCTCACGTTCCCACGTTGACTCCCCTAAAGAGTGATGACCCCAAGCAACCCG
Organism: Iris pallida; assembly: GCA_029216955.1. NCBI lineage: Eukaryota > Viridiplantae > Streptophyta > Magnoliopsida > Asparagales > Iridaceae > Iris > Iris pallida. Next base: position 189,406 of record JANAVB010026800.1, on the reverse strand, counting down.
GACAAGGCTAATTGTTCGGTTCTTGAGTATCTTCTCTCTTCGGTCCAAATGGACACAGGCTGTTCTGCGTAAGACAGGTTGGTACCAACAACCAGCTCGGAATGATCAAGGATATGGCTTGGGTCCGATACATACCTTCGCAACTGAGATACGTGAAATACATCATGCACCTCTCGTAACGAAGGTGGAAGGGATAAACGATAAGCAACATCGCCTATCCTATCAAGAATAACAAAGGGTCCTACGTATCGCGGACTCAACTTCCCGTGAACGCCAAATCTAATAACCCCACGGGTAGGTGAGATCCGTAAGAACACGTGGTCCCCAACAGAAAATTCTAGCGGCCTACGATGCTGGTCCGCCCAATGACGATGTCGATCCTGCGCAACTCGAAGTCGCTCTCTAATTCCCTTAAGTAATTCAACTGTATGAACAATCATTTCCGGGCCTAACATCTTCCTCTCCCCGATATCATCCTATGCTAGTGGCGGCCAACACTTCTTACCATATAGTGCTTCAAATGGCGCCATCTGGATACTGGCTTGATAACTGTTGTTATAATAAAACTCAACTAAGTGCAGGTGGCTCTCCCAAGATCCTCCAAAATCTAGGGTGCAAGCTCGCAACATATCTTCTAGGGTCTGAATTGTTCTTTCTGATTGTCCGTCTGTTTGGAATAGTAAGCCGTACTAAATCTTAACTTGGTACCTAGACTATGATGTAAGCTCTTCCAGAAATATGATGTAAAGCGGGTATCTCGGTCGGACATAATGCTGACGGGGACTCCATGCTGCCTGACTATCTGCTGCATATACAACTCTGCCAACTTTTCTGTAGATTGCCCTACTCTGAAAGAAAGAAAGTGTGCCACCTTTGTAAGCCGATCTACTATCACCCAAATAGCATCTTTACCACTTGGTGATCTCGGTAAACCGGTCACAAAGTCCATTGTGATGTGTTCCCACTTCCATTCCGGGATAGGAAGTGGTTGCAATACCCAGCTGGCCTCTGTTGTTCTGCCTTCACTTGCTGACATACCAAGCAACGGGAAACAAATCTAGCTATCTCCCTCTTTATCTCGTTCTACCAGAAGTACTGCTTGATATCTTGGTACATCTTGGTCCCTCCAGGGTGTATAGAATATTGAGAACTGTGAGCTTCTGTCATAACCTCCTGTCTGATATCTCCACTAGGCACACATAGGCGTGATCCAAACCTAAGTGTACCATCTTCATGAATTTGCATCTCCTTTCTGAGTTCTGACTCACATTCTGCTCTAAGCTTCTGAATCCTTGGGTCCTGTGCCTGAGCTACCTTGATCCTGTCTACCAAGTCAGATTGAACTTGTAAACTTGTTAGAACTCCTACATCGCTAGGAAGTATAACTTCGATGCCCATCTCCTGAAGGTCTTCTAAGATGTGCTTCTGTGTTGTCAACATAAATGCGCCGTCTCTCCTGCTAAGAGCGTCTGCTACCACATTAGCCTTGCCTGGATGATACTGAAGCTCTACGTCATAATCCTTGATCAACTCCAACCATCTTCTCTATCTCATATTCAGCTCCTTCTGAGTAAAGATGTACCTTAGACTTTATGATCTGTGTACATGTCTACTCGATCACCATATAAGTAATGCCTCCATAGATTCAAAGCAAATACTACTGCCGCCAACTCCAAGTCATGAGTTGGGTAATTCTTCTCGTGGTCTCAAAGTTGCCTAGATGCATATGCTATCACCTTCATATGTTGCATTAGGACGCACCCAAGTCCTTTTCCTGACGCATCACAATATACTGTAAAACCTCCGGGTCCAACTGGCAATGTAAGAATAGGCACTGATATCAACTTCTGCTTCAGATTCTCAAATGATGCCTGGCATTCTGCCGACCAGATGAATGGTACATCCTTCTGTGTCAAGCGGATCATAGGTGCTGAAAGCCTTGCAAAGTCTGATACGAACCTTATGTAATATCCTGCCAATCCTAAGAAACTCCGTACATCAGCTACGGTCTTGGGTACTGGCCAACTCTCTACTGCTTCTACCTTCTTGGGATCCACTGCTACTCCAGCTCCTGATATGATATGACCCAAAGATGAAATATGATCCGACCAAAACTCACACTTGCTGAGCTTGGCATACAACTGGTTCTCTCTCAGAACCTGTAACACTTTTCTGAGGTGGTCTTCATGCTCCTCTTTACTGGCAGAATATACGAGAATGTCGTCAAAAATTACAACGACAAACTGATCTAAGTATGGCATAAAGATGCGGTTCATCAAATCCATAAATATTGCTGGAGCATTGGTCAAACCAAACGGCATTACTAAGAATTCATAATGCCCATACTTTGACCTGAATGTTGTCTTGGGATATCCTCCTTCCGAACCCTCACTTGATGATACCCTGAACGAAGATCTATCTTGGAGAAACCTCTAGCTTGCTCAACTGATCAAACAAGTCGTCGATCCTAGGTAGTGGGTACTTGTTCTTTACTGTTGCCGCTTAAGCTTCCTGTAATCAATGCACAATCTGGATGACCCATCCTTCTTCCCCACAAGTACCACTGGTGCTGCCCATGGTGATATGCTAGCTTGGATGAACTTCTTCTCCTTCAGTTCCTCTATGTGCTGATATACCTTGGCCTGCTCTGAATTCGCCATTCTGTAAACTCGATCTGATATCGGTTTAGTTCCAGGTGCCAATTCTATACTGAACTCAATATCTCTTACTGGCGGTAGCCCTGGAAGTTCTTCGGGAAATACGTCTAGAAATTCTTCAACTACCTTCGGAACTTGAACTTCTTCCATTAACGTTATTACTCCCTGCTCTTGTTGAGTTGTCTCTGATCTGACTAAGATGAATCTCTTCATGCCTGGAATATTAAAAGATACACTTCCTCTACGATAATCTATCATCGTATGACTGTCTTTCAGCCAGTCCATGCCTAAGATAACGTCAAATTTCCAACAGGAAATTCTATCAACCGGGCGGGTAAGGAATGCCCGCAAACTACAACGCTACACGCTAGAATAACTCTACTAACTCCTACGAGCCTATTGCCAGTGAGTATATTCAACATCCCTGGCAACGCCTCGAACTCAATTCCTAGCCGTATCGCAAATTGTGTAGATATAATGAGTGTGATGCTGCTCCCGAATCAAACAATACTACTACGAGATATGAGGCGACGAGAATGTTACCTGCCACAACATCTCCTGATGCTAATGCCTCCTCCAAGGACAGAGTGAATGCCTGCCCTCGATCTCCTTGTTGGTTCCCATGTTGTGGCCTAGCCTGGTGCTGCTGCTGGCCCCTGCCTTGATGATGCTGGGGTGGTCTATGCTGGTGTTGCTGCATCGGCGTCCCTGTCCCTGCTGCCGAAACATCTGAGCCTGTGGCATTAACGGACGCTGGGCCAATGGTCTCACTGCCACTACGGGTCCTCGATACTGTCCTGTCCCTGGTGCTGCCAGAGCAGGAAACTGCTGTACTGGTCCTCCTGACCTCGAATTCATGGGACATGTGGTAACCCGATGATCTGGATTTCCATATATCAAACAAAGTCCGTTCAATACCCACACATCTCTAGTGTGCCCCATCTTCCCACAATAAGTGCAGCCCGCTGGGGGTTGCTGATTCTTCCTCTGTTGCTGTTGCTGCCTGGGTGGTGGTGCTGGCCCTCGCATTGCCACATCGTGAATACGAATGCCAAGGGATGGTGCTGTTGTTCGAGGCGCTGCTCCCCCTCCTCCTTCAATCTGACTGTGAGATCTCTTCTGACCTCCAGTCCTTGCCGTGATCCTCTGAATGGTGATCTCATGTCTTCGGGTTGCCGTCAATACTTCGTCAAAAGTCTGATAATTGTGCCCCTCTATCAATTGCAAGAGCTCAAGGTGAAACCCTTGCTGGAACCTCATAGCCCTCTAGCTTTCTGTTGATACCATCTCTGGATTAAACCTGCTCAATCTGCAGAACTCCGCTGCATAGGCATCTACCGTCTTGCCGGCCTGCTTGAGGTTGATAAATTTCTGTTGTAGCTCAAACTGCGCCACATCTCCATAGTACTTCGTCTTGAATCTTGCGGTAAAATCGTTCCAAGCAACAAGACGTCTGATGCCCACTTCCTCTGATTCCCACCAATCACGTACGAGATCCTGAAGTAACAACTTCACTTGATCCACACGTTCTTCTGCCGACACCTTAGCTGCTGTCAGAATAGCCTTATCCTTAAGCCATGCATCTGCTGAGATGGCATCCTCCGTTCCTTCGAAACGGCGGGGGTTGAACTTGTAAAACCTGGCTGATGCTCCTGAATCTGTCCTCGCCCCTCTTTCCAAAGCCGTCTGCAATCCTTGGTTGAGTAATACGTTCTGCTCTTGCAACTGAGCGTGCATGCGCTGCTGGGCTAACATCTGATGTTGCTGAGTAGCCATCATCCCTCTCATGATCTCCAGAAGAGCCGGTGTATCCATTTTCGCAGGGGTAGGTGGAACTGTTGGTGGTGGTGGAACCTCCGGATACTGTGATCCAGCTGCTGCTTCCATTATTACTTCTTCTTGGATAGTCTCTTGAGTTAGTACCGGCCCTTGTTGCTGACCAACATGGTCAGGTTGTCCGTGTTGCTCTTGTTGTTGTTGTCCAGTCCTGGCAGATACAGACGAAGTGCCCCTAAGAAAATGGACAAAAGAACAATCAAACGATCGGACAGGAAAGATCAATGGAGTCAAAGGATACCGAAATGTCAAGCTAGAGTCGAGAGTAACAAATTATAAGATCAAGGGGAAACGTATGTGATTGAGACATCCTATAAATTAAAACACCCCAAGTCTGAAATTAGACCTGCATGGGCCACCACTAAAACCTTGTCACGCCCCAGAACCAGAATACTGGAGAGCGGGGAATGACTCAGCCAGCTACGTATTACAAGTAGATGAATACCGTATAATACGATCAATGCTGTTTAAAAGACGAGGGGGTGCATACTACATGAAAGTCTCACTATGGTTACTTCACATCTATTGTCTCAATCATTCAAATAAGAAACAGAAATAGAGAACATATAAGATAAAGCAGCAAGGTGTCCCAAATGCTCAGTCAAAATGTTCTTGATATCTGGCTTTACAAAACATAGCCAGATGATGTAGCAAAGTGTACACAATTGTTATCAGCTGCAGTCTGACTTAATTACAATTATGTAAAAGTAAGTACAAGACAATCCGACTAACATGTCGGTGCCAAACGGCAAGGTATTAAGTAAATAACAAAATGAGTGGGGAAGTAAACCCACTCGAGTCCTCCTGCGATCATCCCTCTAGTATTGACCATCTTGGAGGTGGAAGTAAGCTGAGTCCTCGGGGACCGGCTCTAAATCTGGTCATGCAAAACCAGAGAGGTTAGACCTCCAATAGCAAGTACCACAAGGAAGCACGATATGAGGAATTAAAATCAGTAATACGAGAATATGATAAGTAGATATCTGCTTGCCACGGGAATTCACATAACATCACGACACTTCGAACCAACCTCCCAACCAAATAAGGACAGAAGTTGGCCCGTCATGTCCTGACATTCTGATCATCTCAGTTAGGTAACAGAGTAGGTACAGTACATAAACAATCAATTTAAACGGCCATGCAACTACTACGGCTTGCTACTGTGAGTTCCAAGTTATCCTGGAATTATGCAATAAAGGATTCCTCAGTTCTTACTATGTACAAGCAAGGCTAGTTTACCCAGTCAATCAATTACGCCAATCATGAATTAGACGAGTCCCAGCGGGACGCCCATCATCAATATACAATATACATATAATATAACCAGATACCACTTCTTACCCGTGTGGCAGATTTGCAGTATCTGTGGAGACCAACCGGCCTGTCGGGCACTACTAGTCCCAAGAGGGCTACCATGTAAGAACTCAGATATCCATTCTCTCCATGCAATCATTATTTTATTAACTTAATAGTCTCTACGTTGAGTGAAATCTCATGCCGTGGATCATGGTCATTCAGAATGAGTACTTTCGTACGGGGTACGATATGCACAACTCTACAACGATGCCCGTGCGGTTAGGTTGTAGGTCTTACATAGCGTAATGCAACAATCCAAATTAACCACGGAATAATCATGCCTCGACCATAAAGTACACATGCTCCTTTTGTAGAAAATAAATAAATAAATTGAAGCCTGCATTTGTGCACGTATGTCAATATTGGGATCGGCCAATAGATTATAATAGTTTATAGTTAATATGAACGTGTCATTCATTCAATTTAATAAGACGACTAGCCAGTCTCTTAGTTCCAACTAGGAATGCATGATCAATTATTAGTCAAGTAACAGTCGGGGTCAATTCGTGACAAGGCATAAAAGTTAAATTAGTATTAAGCATGGTCGAGTCCATAACTAGTATAAAATAGTTTGTAACATATTCTTGAAGCCAAGGAAAGATCTACAAATTTTATGTTGGGAGTTGGAAGAAATTCTAGCCACAATTTTGTCAATTAGGACATATAACAGTCAGAAACAACCAAAATAGGCATTATGCGGCCTATTCTGCGACATGCATGCGGACTAACTGCGACATGCGCTCATGCGGTATATGCGGCCCAACTGTGATACCATATGCGGCTCAACTGTGACACGCGCCTCAGGCGGCTCATTCGCGACATCATATGCGCCTACTGCGACATGCGCCTCATGAAGCTCATTCGCGACACCATATGCGTCTACTGCGACATGCACCTCATGCGGCTCATTCGCGACACCATATACACCTACTGCGACATGCATCTTATATGGCTCAACTGCGACACCATATGCGCCTACTGCGACATGCGCCTCATGCGGCTCATTCGCAACATCATATGCACCTACTGCGACATGCGCCTCATGCGCTCATTCGCGATACCATCATACGCCTACTGCGACATACGTCTCATGCGGCATATTCGCGACACCATATGCGCCTACTGCGACATGTGCCTCATGCGGCTCATTCGCGACACACATCATGCACCTACTGCGACATGCGCCTCATGCGGCTCATTCGCGACACCATATGCGCCTACTGCGACATGCACCTCCTGCTGCAGATGAATATAGAACGAACAAAATACTTCTTCCATAACTTCCACAAAACAAATCAAAATCTAACTTTTCAAAAGCCAAACTTTAGTAGAATTAAATTCTCTACAACATGGAACCCCTTATTTTCGAAAACAACAATGTTTGATAGATCAAAACCCTAAAATTCATATGAAAACCAGAACTTAAAACTTAGATCTACACCCAACCATCCATGGAAATCAAGAACTTCAAGACCTAAACTTGTAGAGAAAGAGAAGATGAACAACATGGACTAAAAAAATGGAGATGCATGAAATCCCTCATGGTGTGCAAGATGTACTTGCCTCTCACAAGTGGGTTAGGGTTTGGTGGAGGAGTAAATGTGAATGAATGAAGAGAGAGAATGAAGAAGAAGTTTTATATCAAGGTCAAGTGGATCTCCACCATTCATTCTCTCCACCAAATCCAAGCCAACTATTCCTTTCCATGTTGAACCAAACCACACCAAGTTGGTTTACCATGAACCGAAATGAACCAAGAGCCAAGAAAAAGCAGAAAATAAAATACAGGAAAATTAATAAGCGCGAAATTGAAGAATTTAATACAGAACAAATACATGATAAATATTGAATAAATACATTCAAGAAGTACACGTATAAAATACTTATTCTGGGAACGGGGAGTGACACGGTAGCAATCCCCCACCGCAAGTCCTGAAATCCCGATGTCAGTACGTCGACACCATCCTTGTTCTCCCTAGGACGAATCGGGTTCCATGGCCCAGGAATACCGTTCGAGGAACCATACCTTGTCGACAAGTTATCCATGACCATGCAACTATATGCAACTTATCTAAAAAGAAAACATATATACATGATAAGGAAAACTAAGTAATTCAGCCACCATTCTCATTCATATTGCCATCTTGCCTTGAGCCAACGCTCACATTGTCATCTGCCCAATCCAGGGTCTTAGTGCAATCAATATTCTACATCGGCACAGGATAATAGAATGTCGTTACCCAATCTCTTTGCACATCTTTGATACCATACATCTTTCCAACCAACTTAATGTACTCACCGCCCAATTCCTAGGACTTAGCATCTGTTTAGCATACATTCATTCGGACATAATTCAAGCATACTCACTGCCCAGTTCTTGGGTCTTAATATCTGTGTTACCATCTATTCATCGAGCCAAAGCTCGATATACTCACCGCCCAAGTATTTGGGACTTTGCCTTCACCTGTCATGCAATTCATTGCGATAATGTACAAGCATACAATTCATCTAGCAATACAGCTTACGTTCAGGTGATTTATTATCTTTCATTATCTTTCCGAATTCCATACAAGGTGTTATTGAACAACTCAACAAGAAACATAGCATATTATCCTTATTTTAAGCGTGCAGCTAAAGGATCTTTAAAGGGTTCAACACTACTCACATTCATAGGACGATTCCCGCCACGATCGCGTAGCCTTCCAAGCGATCTTTCGCATATTCCCAAGTCCAACAAGGCTTCATCGAACTAACCATCCATCATAAGGCATCTTGCGGATCGGGGCACTACACTATGAGTGTACAAAGAAGTACTTAACTCATTGGCATAAGTGATTGGGTCCTTCTTTTCAAACCTGTGTTTCTTGTGTAAATTGGCCCTTAGCATAGAATTCTTACGTTTCACCGAAGTTGATACCGATTGACGCCTGTTGAGATAAACGCGTAAGTCAGAGGATTCTGCTCCTGGTGCCTCTATTTGAGATACCATCAATTTTCCTTGCTTGGATCTTGAGATATACAAGGTTGGAAGATCTTGAGCATTTACCATAGGGGTAAGCATGATGCCTCTTTGATCAGTATTCTTTTCCCTGGCAGAGATTTGAAGATCTATGTTTAAGGGAATACAATCTGATATATCTTCCTCTGAGTCATAGACTCGAAAAGATTGAAAAAAGACCAAAGGATGCTTTCCTTTATTTTGTGAAGCGTTTCCCTCTATTTTGTTATGAAACCACATTGGACATAGGTTGTGCCAGTTGAGAAAGTGTCAAAGGACCCTTCCCTTTATTCTATCTAGTACTAGCACTAGAACATTGCTTCTCCAAGTTCAGAACTTGAGAAGAAGAGGGAATAGTCGAAAGACTAGTTCCCTTGGGTTACGCCAGAGCAGCATGGTACAGAAACTGTGCTTGAGAAGTAAGATGCTTAGGTTGCACCAAAGGATGAGTAGAATGGGCTACTGGTTGCGCCTTAGCAGCAAGGTGAATGGACTGCACCTTAGCAATAGAAGTGGACTGCGCTCTGGCAGCAGAGGGAATGGACTGTGCCTTTGCAGTAGAGAAGTAGACTGCGCACGGGCAGCAGAAGCAGGCTGTGCCCTGACAGTAGAGGAAGTAGACTGCGCCTTGGCAGTAGAGGGAGTAGACTGCGCCTTGGCAGCAGAGACAGCAGACTGCATCTTGGCAGCAAAGAAAATAGACTGTACCTTAGCAGCAAGAGAATAGGTTGTGCACGGGCAACAGAAGCAGGCTGCACACGAGCCACAGAGACAGATTATGCATGGGCAACAGAGGCAGTTTGCGCCTGGGCAATAACAACTATGGAGGACTTAGGAGTCCACACAGTTTTGTTCTTGGTGATAGCCACAGCATGCTTGTTGCTCTTGTTGTTGATCATATCCTCGTAGGCTGTCTGGTTAACTTGAACAACCAGAGTGTTCTGCGTCTTGTCGATTGACCCAGCATCACATTGAGTTGTCACTTTCTCGTCGGAGGAGAAATTCGTCCCCAGCAGAGTCGCCATTTTGTTTGCAAAAATAAAAAAGTTTATAACAAACTTAGAAAAGAGTACAAGAGTAGAATGAATTCTGGGGAAGTACCACTTTAGGAATCTGATCAGAAAACGATCACTTTATCCCTTGGACTATGTGAACTTAAAGACTAGAGCCTCTAGAGAATGCAGCAGCAATTTTGTAAGAGTTCTTGATCTCTGTCATGCTTTGACAATGATTGGAAACTCTATTTATAGAATTCTGGAAATAACTGTTTTAGCAGTTATTCTGATGTGCGCGAGGTTGAACTGCGCCACTTTGGATTGCGCCAACTTCAGGTTGCGCAACTTCCATTCAGTTACTCGAACGTGCACTAACTGTATTTAGATGCATGGCATTATATGATTAAAATGTGTATGGTCATGTACAGAGTAGTGGACATGTTTTGAGAGATTAGTGGCATGTGTGCCACGTCATCCTACTTTAGAACGTAAGTTGCTTCAACTTTATCAAGTTGCGCGAGCTTCAGTCAACGAGTCAAACTGTGCCTGATTAGGTTGCGCCTAAGCGTAACTCAATGCATAGGCACGTGGCAGCATTTAAATGTGTGAGGAGAATTTGTTCAAATTGCGCCTAGGCATAACTCACAGAGTACGTGGGACAGCTGTCATCAAATCATAACAGATCGTCTCGAGCGCCACGCTTTACGGGATTCGAAGAGATTTTTTCGTTCACCATGCTGTCAGTTGTCAGTGCTGTCAGTTAATGATGGCAATTATTTGTCAGGCACCACGTAGATTTTGGCATAATATGATGGGGCATAGTCTAATATTTGGCGTAACCTGAACAGTGGCGCAGCTTGATCTGTGAGCTTCATAACAGTGGTGCAGCTTGATTTTTGGGGCGCAACTTGATTGCTGAGCAATAAAAACATCGCGCAACTTAATTTTTAGGCTCTACAGAGGATAGCCCCAATCTTATATTACGCGGATCAGAAGCAAATATGTATAATCTCGATCAAAGTACTTCCATGCTTCTCCATCAGATGGATGATCCAAAACTCCATCGATCTGTTTCCGCCTGTGCCAACTCATGTTCTCGGCAGTCTCCTTCACCATATATAAACAACCTCTGCAATTAAGGCATCAAAGGCAAGTAGTGCATCGAATTGGTCGACTTCCTTGCACCGGGAGTCTTATTTGAACTTGTTGGCTTGTAGCGATTAGCACCACAAAATCTGCATGCGTCTTCATCCTTGTCGTCTTTGTAGTACAACATGCACCCGTTGTGACATGCATCGATTTTTTCGTATCCCATCCAGAGAGATCTTACTATCCTCTTAGACCGGTAGAAGTCTGTAGGTAACTTTGCACCCTCCGGCAAGATTTCTATAATCAACTCGATGGTTCGGTTGTAGAATTATTGAGACATATTTAAATCGGACTTGATGCTCAGCAGTCTTGTAACCACCTCCAACGATAAATGATACTCACAACTAGGATACAAAGGAGTCCTTGCATTCTCCAATAAATTTATGAACTTCGTATCATCGACATTCCATGCCTCCTCAACCGCATCATGATTGTCCGGATCGAAACTAGGCCCCACAGCATCAAAAACCATGTTCACCCACCCTTCGTCGTAACCAGCGTGGTCATGGACATCCATATACGGCAAATTAGGCTCCAGCTTCGATGCTAAAGGCATAAGTTCTCCGTGTGAGGTACCACTGATAGTAATTCGGCATAAAATCTCTCGAGTACAAATATGTCATGTTCACATCTGGATGATATTTTATGTTGCAAAATCTCACACATGGTCACTTAATTTTGGTACGATCCATGTACTGAGGGAACGCCTTGGCGAACTGCAGAAACTACTCTACCCCTTGTATAAATTTATCTCACATACCACACATGTCATCAAGATAACGATATGAACGATGCCACAGATAGTAATTCATATCTATTTGATAATAATTCTGTAAAGATAAATACATATTATTCGAGTATATTTCAAATAGATGCATAGACACATGAGTATTAAATGAGTGTCGTCACGTGTTCAACAAGAAGGCCCCCTCTCTGGCCCCCTATCACGCCCCGTTCCCGTAGGAGCGGTCTTCCTCGCTAAGGCATGATGCCGCACGAGCTTAGATTGCACTCGTGCAAGGCGGGTTCCATAACGGCCGATTTCAGCGGCTGCGATGGGTCGTCGCACAGAAGTCCCATGCAGAGACGTTAAATAATAACAGCAAAATTAGAACAAAACACAAGTTATTCAAAAGAAGCTCTTTATTGATATTGAAACAAAGGTTACAATGGGGCACAAGGCCAAGATTACAAGTCTCTCAAGCTCACTCAAGCTCACTCATCTCACATTATAAGTCACTCAGCTCTCTTTCATCTCTCAATACATGTCTTGAGCCAGCGGATGCTTTGGAGGGCGACGTCCATACATTATGTTCCGTATAAGTCTTGACTCCATACGGCCGCACACTTCGAATCGCCAAGGAACTCTGTGCCTCGACGCATCCAAGCGAGCTCCGTGCCACGAGCTTCTACCTATGCCTGCACATATAAACTATGTGGACGCCAGTACTCAACTGTACTGGTGGAATGAGCTCCTCGCCTAGCCATACAAAACTAACACGTAAATTTACTTTGTGTGTAACATAGTCCCTTTATGATTGTCTTTCTACTCTTTCCTTAGGATCGGTTTTAGGACAGACGCCTTGACCTATTCTGTGTCGCTAGATCATCCCGTGCTTGCGTCGACAATGTTAACTCATTGCTTTGCCTCTAGACCCTCCTCGTGCCAACAATGTTAACCTATCAAGTCGTGTTTGCCTTACGGCCCAAAATCAGAGACGTAACTACTCGATAAGACTCCATTCCCGTGTGACCGTGCTACAAGTCCGTACGGAGGTCGTGCCTCACAGTTCAATGAGACTTAACCATATCGCCGCCTTGCGGCCCTTGCCGCCTAGCGGCCCTTGCTACTTTGATCACCAACTGACCCAATCGAGCCTTGTGAACTCAGTGTCACTTAACCAACTTGCCTTGCGGCAATTTCCTGACTTAAACCCGAGACGACTCAATCCAACTTATGCAACTCTATGACAACATCTTAAGACTCGACGCCACAACTCGTGTCGAAGCACGATGCCTATGTTGATGCCAAATCTTAGGCCCAAATATTCTTTGTGTTCTAACTGTACACACATTCAACACGACTCAATCCAAAGGCATACACGCGGATAGCTGCTATTTTGCCGACATCTATATGAACTTGGCCACTAGCATAACAAGCTATCCTGAGACGTATAGCTTTTGTTAAATCGGGGACCTTCCAACGCAAATAGCTAGCATCCATTGTAAGCCCCCGCTTTAACCCTGTGCTAAAACCTTATGTACCACTATACCCTGTTTCCTCCTAGGCCGAGTCGGTCCCATAGCCTAGGGTTACCGCTCGAGGAAACATCGCCCTTGTCGACAAGTTGTCCATGACCATGCAAGACTCGACTTAAACTGACGTCTCACACAGTCATCCTTCTTTCAGTATTACCCTCTCTTTCAAAACCATGTTTAAGACTTCTATCCTTGAGATCCCTCGACGACCCACGGTCGTGAGCCTTCTCCCTTAATGTCATATCCTTTTTACTCAACTTAGGAATGCCCATTTGATAGTCCTTTTTCTAAAACTCACTTGAATCAAGTGTGATCCTTGCCTTAAAGACTAAGTCCGTGCACCGTGCCTTAAGCCAATGGTGCTCTACGCAACACTCCTGCCCAAGTCGACGGGTCTTGAGATCGTGGGCTACTTAACTTTGACAAAACCGCAAAAGTACGAGACGATACTTGTAATGTCTTAGGTCGACCAGCATAACTTTGTCTAACTTAACTTTACAACAACTTAACGAGCAAAGGCTGCATCAGGCTTTGCCTTTACGGATCGTGCCGTGCACGCATTCGACTTCGAACGACCAAGTCATCGGGTGCCTAGACTTAAGTCACAAGCCGCTCAACGTGACTTAACTCATGGGCAAGCCAAGGCTATGCCAAGCCTTGGACGGTGGGACCGTGCATGCTTTATGAAGCATTCATACGGGCGACGCCTATGACTTAGGCTACGATCATAACTTTGCCTACTCAACCAACTTTCCTTCTTACAAGCCACGGGACGAAGGACCGAGTGTCATTTTCAAAGCACGTCGTGCACCAACTCTAAGCCGACCGTTGGACCTTTCCATATTCTAACTCAATTCGACCCATCGGGATTATTTCCTTTAGATATGTGAATTCATCTCTTTTATTATCAAGCCTACTTGTGCAAGTTAAAAACATGCGATTTATTATGTGAAGGCTAAGATGAGCCAAGTTCACCGAAACTACCCCACCTGAGCGAGCGGTCGTCTCGACCGAGCGATGTCTTCGAGCAGCCGTTGTAAGGCTAAGTCCGAACGCCATCGGCATTTCGATTCCTCCGACTGACTGAGCCGGATAGGGCACTACTCATACACCACTCAGAAAAAGTTTCGTCCTCGAAACTAACTGAGTACACTTATCGACTTATCACTTTACTCAACATTCAAGGACTCTCGCACACACTTCTCCTATGCGTTCCCTCAAAACCGAGCCACGCTCTTGCTGCCCTCAATCCTTTCTTCAAAACTTACGATCTCAAAATCCTCGACACTTCTCCGTTCCTCAAGTCTCACTTGATTCAACGTATCACTTAGTTGGATCGTGCACATATTCCAGGCGTCCCCAAAATATATGCATTTCAGCCAAGCCTCATGATAGAGAATCCCCTATCACCACTCGAGTCGGATCGTGCACATATTCGGACGTCCCTGATATACGTGCATGTCAACCGAGACTCACGAGTGATACCTCCATAATTCCTATGTCTTCGTGCCAGGACGTCTGCTTAATCGTTAGGCTATGTCTTTAGGCTAAAGTCAATCGTCAGTATTGGAATCATAGTTCCCAAACAACAATATCAACACTGACCCCATCCTAAAGTCAAACCAAGTTGATAGTACGGATTTTTTTACCCAAGCTAGCGTCACTCCGATTTCTAAACTTCGAGCATAGATTTTCTACACATATCCCAACATTTGTCGCACGGGGTCCGAGTTGTTCAGCAAAGCCATCCTACGATAACTCACATTTCAACCAATTTCTTGACTTATCGATATCACTCGTTCATCAAGCCATTTCGTATAGTCTATCTCTTTGAACACGTTCGACATAGTCCGCCTATCAATCCTTCCAAGTCAAGCACGCTACGACACGATTCATCGCTAAACCATAAGTCACATTTCATACTCCCTAAGTCATTTATCCTAATTCACAAAATCGATCACAAGGTCATCTGACTTAACAATATGATATGCCCCGATCTCACGTAAGTCAGATTATCTACGGTGGGCATGAATCACCATGCACGCTCCCGCAGAATAATCATCCTCATCGGGACGTAACTCTAGTTCGAGTATAGACTAATTCATTCTCGATGCGCGGATTGGACCTACTCAATCCTCAAGTTTATTTCATTCATCAATCGCAAGTCCTAACATCCTCAAATTTTCCTTCGCATCAAACCGACAAGTCGAGACAATCAAAGTTGTCGCATCCTAATTTTCTCGAGTTCGATCACTCCGGTGACATGAATCACCATGTCAGTGCTCACGCGGAACGATCGCCCCAAATTTGACGCAACACATGTGCGAGACTAGAGTTGTACTCACGCAAGACAAGATCGTCGACGTTGTGGCTATCAACGTAACCATCAAGACACGATCATTTTCATCCAATATTTGTCTCAATCAAAATCCTAAGTATAGCATCCAATCAAACAATAACATTTGCACGATCGTCTTCGCCGAGTCAGAGTACCCCCGAGTTATCGCATGTCGATCTTTGATACGCCTTAATACTATCGATGACATGCGTAACCTGACGATCTTCTATTGCAACAAATTCTGAGTCGTGCAAATGGTGCTATCGTCCGACTAGATAATCTCCTCGACATTCAAATTCAAGTTCAATCGTTATCCCTCGAATCATTCACAACATCAATTTCCTCAAACCCAAATTCACGTATCGTTCATCTGTCTATCTTAATTCATTGACCAACATATTTCCTCAATTCGCATCAATCCTTTGCTAACCCAAATCATCGAACAAGATTCAATCCAATCCTTAGAGTCATTGCGTAACTTCAAAATTCAACTTTTCATGCACGCGATCTTCCCATCGTGCTAACTTTTTCTATACAATCTACCTATCGATTTCCTTTATCAAGTCATTCATTCGCTACACCTTAACTTTCCCTCGATTTGATTTCACCTACTCAATCATTCTCGCGTTTCATACTTCGTACAATCCTCAATCCCGTGCACGTTCTGTGCGTGTAAATTCTAGGTTATTCGAATCAACTCGTCAAATCTCAAGACTAAAAACTTATTTAGTGATACTCAATCTACGGCTTGCATACACACGACGCTTGCTGATAGACTCATCGACACCCCACATCCGCAATCAATCGATCGACATTCCTGAGGCTATCGCATACACCACTCAGGAATGAAGTCATTCAACAAATCCTCAAAACTATCATTCGAATCAAAATTGACTTCTTCGAATCCCGTTCGAACCATTCTTTTAATTTCCAAGCAAGCTCATCTATATCGTACCGACGTTATCGTCGCTCGATAGCACCACTATCGATAGTCATCTCAATTTACTCAATCGAGTTCAACTCATTCTTGCTCGACACTATTCAATTCCAGTACTTAACTTTTCTAAGGTCGACGCAACTTTGGTGTATATGTCCAGCCCGACTTAGCCAACCGTGCTTACGCAAATCATCTTTTTGTTTCTTTTTAAAAACTATTCTCCTACGTTTTGCAAAATAGATAGACTTATTGTATGAACATCCTGTGGGACATTTGAGAGAGAGCGCACCAACGATAACAACTTGCGGAAGCAACAGAGTTTTGCGGAAACATCAAAGTTAAAGAATTCAATCGATAGTCCAAGGACGTAAAGCCATGCTCTGATACCATTACGTCACGCCTCGCTCCCGTAGGAGCGATCGTCCTCGCTCAGGCGTGATGCCGCACGAGCTTAGATTACGCTCGTACAAGGCGGGTTCCATAACGGCCGATTTCAGCGGCTACGACGAGGTCGTCGCACAGAAGTCCTATGCAGAGACGTTGAATAATAGCAACGAAAATTAGAATAAAACACAAATTATTCAAAAGAAGCTCTTTATTGATATTGAAAAAAAGGTTACAATAGGGCACAAGGCCAAGATTGTAAATCTTTCAAGCTCACTCAAGCTCACTCAAGCTCACTCATCTCACAGTATAAGTCACTCAGCTCTCTCTCACCTTTTAGTACATGTCTTGAGCCAGCGGATGCTTTGGAGGGCGATGTCCATACATTATGTCCTGTATAAGTCTTGACTCCATGCGGCCGCACGCTTCGAATCGCCAAAGAACTCCGTGCCTCGACGCATCCAAGTGAGCTCCACGCCACGAGCTTCTACATGTGCCTGTACATGTAAACTATGTGGGTGTCAGTACTCAACTGTACTGGTGGAATGAGCTCCTCGCCCACCCATACAAAACCAACACGTTAATTTACTTTGTGTAACATAGTCCCTTTATGATTGTCTTTCTACTCTTTTTTTAGGATCGATTTTAGGACAGACGCCTTGGCCTATTCTGTGTCGCTAGACCATCCCGTGCTTGCGTCGACAATGTTAACTCATTGCTTTGCTCTAGACCCTCCTCGTGCCAACAACATTAACCTATCAAATCGTGTTTGCCTTACGGCCCAAAATCATAGACGTAACTACTCGATAAGACTCTATTCTCGTGTGACCGTGCTACAAGTTCATACGGAGGTTGTACCTCGCAGTTCAATGAGACTTAACCATATCGTCGCCTTGCGGCCCTTGCCGCCTAGCGGCGCTTTTCGCCTAGCGGCCCTTGCTACTTTGATCACCAACTGACCCAATCGAGACTTGTGAACTCAGTGTCACTTAACCAACTTGCCTTGCGGCAATTTCCTGACTTAAACCCGAGGCGACTCAATCCAACTTATGCAACTCTATGCCAACATCTTAAGACTCGATGCCACAACTCGTGTCGAAGCACGACGCCTATGTTGATGCCAAATCTTAGGCCCAAACATTCTTTGTGTTCTAACTGTACACACATTTAACTCGACTCAATCCAAAGGCATACACGCGATAGCCGCTATTTTGCCGACATCTATATGAACTTGGCCACTAGCATAACAAGCTATCCTGAGACGTATAGCTTTTTGTTAAATCGGGGACCTTCTAACGCAAATAGCTAGCATCCATTGTAAGCCCCCGCTTTAACCCTGTGCTAAAACCTTATGCACCACTATACCCTGTTTCCTCCTAGGTCGAGTCGGTCCCATGGCCCAGGGTTGCCTTTCGAGAAAACATCGTCCTTGTCGACAAGTTGTCCATGACCATGCAAGACTCGACTCAAACTGACGTCTCACCAGTCATCCTTCTTTCAGTGTTATCCTCTCTTTCAAAACCATGTTCAAGACTTCTATCCTTGAGATCCCTCGACGACCCACGATCGCGAGCCTTCTTTCTTTATGCCATATCCTTTTTACTCAACTTAGGAATGCCCATTTGATAGCCCGTTTTCTAAAACTCACTTGAATCAAGTGTGGTCCTTGCCTTAAACACTAAGTCCGTGCACCGTGCCTTAAGCCAATGGTGCTCTACGCAACACTCCTGCCCAAGTCGACGGGCCTTGAGATCGTGGGTTACTTAACTTTGACAAAACCGCGAAAGCGCAGGACGGTACTTGTAATGTCTTAGGTCGACCGGCATAACTTTGCCTAACTTAACTTCGCAACAACTTAACGAGCAAAGGCTGTGTCAAGCTTTGCCTTTACGGATCGTGTCGTGCACGCATTCGACTTCGAACGACCAAGTCATCGGGTGCCTAGACTTAAGTCACAAGCCGCTCAACGCGACTTAACTCATGGGCAAGCCAAGGCTATGCCAAGCCTTGGACGATGGGACCGTACATGCTTTATGAAGTATTCATGCAGATGATGCCTATGACTTAGGCTACGATCATAACTTCGCCTACTCAGCCAACTTTCCTTCTTCTAAGCCACGGGACGAAGGACCGAGTGTCATTTTTAAAGCACGTCGTGTACCAACTCTAACCCGACCGTTGGCCTTTTCCATATTCTAACTCAATTTGACCCGTCGGAATTATTTCCTTTAGCTATGTGAATTCGTCTCTTTTATTATCAAGCCTACTTGTGCAAGTTGAAAACATGCGATTTATTATGTGAAGGCTAAGATGAGGCAAGTTCACCGAAACTACCCCACCTGAGCGAGCGGTCGCCTCGACCGAGCGATGTCTTCGAGCAGCCGTTGTAAGGCTAAATCTGAACGTCGTCGGCGTTTCGATTCCTCCGATTGACTAAGCGGGACGGGGACTACACCGCCCTCTACTTTCCTTCTTCTTATTTGACTCTCTCAGCCTCATATTCCGCATCATATGATATTCACCTCAACCAAAGCCTAGAGAAGTTTGAAAATCTTAATATTAACCAAGGTTCACAGTATCGTTATCGGTATCAGAAATAAAAAGTTTTTATTGGTGGTAGGGCAAGCCAAAATCCTTTGACGGAGGATTCTCCGTCAAAGGATTGGTGGTGGGGAGCCAGGATTCTCTGTCAAAGGATTCTGGCTCGTCCCACTACCAATCAAAATCTTTTTACTTCTGATGTTTTAAATATAAAGCTCTACTTCACGTTTGGTTTTACATTTTGCTCTGGTAGAGGAAGCCATGAGAAGGGCTCACATGGACACTTGATTTCAGGCTAACACGGACACATAACAAACAGATAATGATATCTCTATCGTCATGTATTCCTTGTGAGCCCACAAGGAAAACTTGACCTCGGAGTGTCCAAGCTAGCACTCACCATGAAATAATTGGTGATACCTAGCTAGCACTTACCTACAACCTAGTATCTTGACATATGTCTTGACACTGTACCAATCATACCTACACTTCTAGGATACTCTATATACTCTAGGTACTAGGATACTTCGTGGCAAGGTTCTCAGTATCGATATCGAAATCGGTATCGAACTATTCCTATGAGTATTGGTATCGACGATATCGGTAAGGCTATTACCTTAGTTTGACATATGTCTGTGTGTCCACGTGTCTAGATAACACTCAAATATAGCTTAGATAGGTACAATATTACCCATTACCTTTAGGTCATCTACTCTAAGTTATACCTAGATATAGGTAAGGCCATTACCTTAGTTTGTTAGGTAAATCATTACCTTAAATTACTTAGAGTAGGTAATCCCCAATATCTTAACCTAAATTAGGATTCACATTACCTACCCTAGGTAAGTCCTTACCTATATATTAGAGTAAGTAATACCTTAACTATGTTACTACTAGGTAAAAATCCCAAGTCATTTTGATAACCTTTACCCTAACCCCAAATGTGAATCAAGTATTCACATCAAGATAGCAATGGTGGCCTAATGGCTAAGTGGCCAAACCAATACTACCCAAAGGGGCAGGATCCCCTGCTGCTAAAGCAGCTCTGGTTGCTGCTACCAGAGTAGCCTACTGCTGCTGCTGCTGCATTAGCAAGCGTCTGCAGTGCACTGCTGCAGCTGCTAAAGCCATGTTGTTGTTGATGTTGCTGCTGCTTAAGCCATGATGCTGCCATTGCAAGCACTGCAAAGAAATCAAGCCATGTGTGTCCACGTGTCTGTAAGTCGTATGTGTCCACGTGTCTGTGTGTCATGTTATATACTTCTGTGTCTGTGTATTAGGGTGTGTATGTTTGTGTCTGTGTGTCAGTGTGTCCGTGTCTTTGTCTCAGTGCGTGAATGTCTGTGTCCGTGTTTGTGTCGTGGCAGATTGAGGAAGATAGGATTAGGGTTACGCGAGGGGGGTCGTCGGGACAGAGGGGGGCCGGGGTAGGGGTTGAGGGGGGTCGAATGGGGTCGAGGGGGGCCGGTGCAGGAGTGGAGAGGGGCGTCGGGGAAGGAGATGAGGGGGGGTCGTCTGAGTGGAGAGGCGTGTCGGGGGGAGAGGTTCACCGAAGAAGAGAGGAAAATTTTGGGGAGAGCACACGGGAGTAAAAATTTGGGAAACAATTAAAAAATCGATTGACCACTACAAACCCTATATGAAACACATTAGCGACGTCTCTGTCTGGCGTCGCTAAACGTCGTCGTACATTAATAAACTAGCGACATTTATCTACATGAGTCACTAAACGTCGTAGTATTAAAGAAAACATCGGCGTTTCCGACGAAACCGCGACGTTAGCACGACGTTTGCTTTCCTAGTAATAAACTTGTCGCTAAATGATGCTGAACGTCGATGATAGTGACGTTTAGCGACATTTTTTCTGTCGTCGCTAAATGTAATAAAAATAGCGACGTTTAGAAAGGGCGTCGCTAAATCCGTCGCCAATATTTATTTTAGTAGTGAACAAATAAACCAAAACCAAAACAAACAAACAACCTAACCAAAAATGTAGCATATTCGTTAGAGGTGCTGACAAAATTGGATATGTCAAATTTTTGCCAGAAGCTCTGACACGAAAATTTGTTGCTTTTCTAATTTAAAAAAAATTCTGTTTTTACAGTGAAGGCTATCTATTTTATTAATCCTTTTTTTATTCGATATAAAAGAAATTTCATTCCATGCATTAAAATAACTTTCAAAAGATGTTCTAAAATTGTTTAAAAACCAAGTCCAAGAATCAGAGTTTTTACCTTCAACAACATCATAAGCAATTAGATATAATTTATAGTTAGGATCATGAGCACAAGCAATAAATAAGATACCTTGATATCTAAATGAAAGAAAAGTAGCATTAGTACTAATCACATGTAAACATCCCTTAAAAATCTATTAATGCATCCCTTGAGAAAAATAAAAATTCTTTGAAAACTGTTATTTTCTGTAGTCTTTATAAAATATACTACATGATTTTGTCTCGATAACTTTAAGAGCATTATGCATTAATATAACAATCATTTATTTCCGATAGTGCAATTTTTTCAACTTTCCAAGCTTTTGAATATTTGATGCGGATTCAGTATTCTCTATATATATAATTGACAACATGCGATGGACTATACGACCGATTATCGTTAAATTTATCAATTATCTTTTTTTTTTTTTACCCATTGCAGTAGTAACTAATGGATGTCACCCTATTGTAAGTCCACCTAAACAAGAATATCGATTTTCTAACGTAAGAATAACAAATGTTTCACCTTTACCAATGGCTTTAGCGCATACTCTCCAATTATAACTTGATTCATTACATTTATATGCAATTCCGACAGCATTATTAAAGTAGCTGAACAAGTAAAATTATGTTCAATTGCAATATCACTAATAATACTTCTAAATTTAGAACAATTTTCATCTTTTTTTTCAACGATTAATCCAGGAGTGTTAACATTAACAACATTATCATCTAAATTATCAATTAAATCATCACTATTTTTCATCTTCGTTATCACCTTCATCACTATTTTCTTCAGTAGATGAAATAACTTGATAAAAAAACTAGGACCCATATTAATAGTTTCATTAAAGTAGTACGAATATTATATTATTAATTCTAAGTGGTGTGGAGTAACATAAATATTATATACGGTGATTGTAAATTAACTTGATGAATAAACTTTCATATTTGTTCAACATCTAAATTTAAACAACTAGATACAAAAAAAATATGTACTAATATAAATTCGTAATCGATAGAAAAATGTTCAACAATTAGATTACTTAAACTATCAAAAGTAGTATTTCGATCGATTATAAGAACTTGGGTTAAACCTTCTTCGTAAGCTAACACATTTAGTACACCTCCAATAGAGCACGGTAATGTTAGATTTGATGTTAGATTATGATTACAGCTGAATTACGGAATGAAGTAGAGAGAGCTTAACTTCTCGAGTAGGAAATAAATTTTTTTTAGAGAAAGATGTTTGATAGGATATTCTGAAACGAACATTGGAATTTATAGAAGAGAGTCCTGTAAAAATAGTATTAAAAAAAATCCTTGTATAAAGTATTCGATATAATAAAAAACTCATCTTCAAACTAAACCTAACTCTAATACCTCCAATCGAATAAACCAAACCAACTAAATAGAACCAATATACTAAATATAACAAATAAATCAAACCAAAACAAAACAAAACAAACGAACTTAACCAAAAATGTAGCATATTCGTTGGAGATGCTGTCCAATTTTTGCTAGAAGCTCTGGCACGAAAATTTGTTGGTTTTCTAATTTTTTTATAAAAATAGTCTGTTTTTACAGTGAAGACTTTCTATCCTCATTGAACAATTAAAAGAAGAAGAAACAATGACCCCCACAATACAGAATCAAACTTGTTCACGGACACCTCTCTCCCTAGAGACAAGAGATTGAGTACCTCGTCCGTAACTCCAACCCCTTCACTGACCATCCTCCACGTGCCCCCCTTCCCCCTCCCCCACACTGCATATATATCCACGCACCTACCCATCCCTCCCCCCACCAAATCCCTACCCACAAACCATGGCGTTCTCATCGGAGCCGGAGCTGGAGGAGAACAATAGTCACAGCAGCAGCTTCAGCGGCCTGGTCGGCTACTCCAAGTTCGTCCGGTCTAACCCCCGGTCCGACCGCTTCCCGGTCCACTCCTTCCACCACGTCGAGTTCTGGTGCTCCGACGCCACATCCGCCGCCTCCCGCTTCTCCTTCGGCCTCGGCATGCCCATCCGGTCCCGCTCCGACCTCTCCACTGGCAACTCCCTCCACTGCTCCTTCCTCCTCCGCTCCCACTCCCTCCGCTTCCTCTTCACCGCCCCCTACCCAAGCTTCATCCCCAACTCCAACCCCTCCATCCCCTCCTTCCACCCGGAAACCTCCAGATCCTTCGTCTCCCACCACGGCCTCGCCGTCCGCGCCGTCGCCGTCGCCGTCTCCTCCGCCGAACAGGCGTTCAACGCGAGCGTCAGCAACGGCGCTGTCGCTGTGTTCCCCCCCACCGACCTCGGCGACGGCTTCTCCCTCGCCGAGGTCCAGCTCTACGGCGACGTCGTCCTCCGCTTCGTCACCGAGAACCCCAGCTCCGCCCATACCTTCCTCCCCGGCTTCGTCGACGAGCCCGACCCCGATCTCCTCGACGCCGCCGAATACGGGCTGCGCCGCCTCGACCATGCCGTCGGCAACGTCGAGAGCCTGGCGCCCGCGCTGTCGTACGTGGCGAGGTTCACTGGGTTCCACGAGTTCGCGGAGTTCACCGCGGACGACGTGGGGACCGCGGAGAGCGGGCTGAACTCGGTGGTGCTGGCGAACAACTCGGAGACGGTGCTCCTCCCGCTGAACGAGCCGGTGCACGGGACCAAGAGGAGGAGCCAGATACAGACGTACCTGGACCACAACGGCGGTCCGGGAGTGCAGCACCTGGCGCTGTCGACGGACGACGTCATAGGGACGCTGAGGAAGATGAGGGCGGTGAGCAGGATGGGAGGGTTCGACTTCATGCCGGCGCCGCCGCCAAATTACTACGACGGGGTGAGGAGGAGGGCAGGGGACGTGCTCACGGAAGAGCAGATCAACGCATGCCGGGAGCTGGGGATTCTGGTGGACAGGGACGATCAGGGGGTGCTCATGCAGATCTTCACCAAGCCGGTCGGAGACAGGTGACTCACTCACTCACTCTGGGATAAATCCTTTTTTTTTTTTCAAATTTGCACAACTGATCTTGAAATTACATAAAAATAAGACAATTGATAAAGGCACTGCACCTTTTGATGATCAAAAAGTGAAGTGTCTTTTATAACAAGGACTGCCCAAATTTCTGGCAGTCCTACATACAGTAAGGACTGCCAGAAAATGGACAATCCTTTTGTTTCACATGCTGAGACTTAGGACTGCCAAGTTTTCTGGCAGTCCATTCAGTTTGCAGGGCTGCCCGAAAATTGGGCAGTCCTTGTTATAAAAAAAGTGAAGTTTTTGATCAGGGGCTAGCCCTAATGGGCTAGCCCTGATCAAAAGGTGCAGTGCCTTTATCAATTGCCAAAAATAATGGCGGTGGGGACTTGCCCATACGGTTGTCCCTACCTAGATAGTAGTCCTGGCTCCGCTTGATAGCATGTCATGTTACACGTTATATATATATATATAGTTTGTTTGTTTGTGTGTTTTTCTTTCTTACTTTAGTATTCTATTTGATTGTCGTGATAGTTATCGGCATAGTGTTGGAAATTATTCCAAAAAATCTGCAAACAGAATACAATAAAGTAAATGTTACCGGCCTCCGGGAAAGTCGCGCACGAAGCACTGCCCTAGGAGTTGATTCGGGTCTATGTGCAGACTTGTTCCGAATGCTCCTAGTGGTAAAACTCTCGCTCTATCGGTATCTCCTCGTCGCACACAACTCGGAAAGAGCGACCCCGAACTTAGCTTTTGCCCAAATATGGAAGACTGGAATTTGTTGTTTGAAGGTGAGGAGTAGAAAGGGAGAGAGAGCTTTGTAGTGAATTCACTACAAAAGAAGATGAAGTTGTATCTTTCCAATAGAAATATTGACCTTTATATAGCAATGAACACATGCTAATAATAGGCAATAGAACCGGTATTTGGGGGAAGGACTAATTCTCCAAGTGCATAGGAATTAGGAGACTTGGTTTTTTGCTACCAAGTCCAACAATTCCCCCCCCCCCCCCCCCCCCAAAAAAAAAACCAAGTTCTGAAAAAATGAAAGAGAAGAATATGAGAGGCAGTATCTTGGCAAATATATATACTATGCATAGATGAGATGGACTACAGCCTTGAATCTCACTTAGTAACTATTGTCTTAGTCTGAAGAAGTACTTGATGGACTATGCCTTGAATTAGACTTCTTGAACCAGATTCAGAAAATAGCACACATAGTACGCTAGAGGTTCTTGGGTCTATCGGGTGGCGCTTTTGATCGGCCATGCGCACTAATTTCATATTCATGAGAGTTGTCTAAGATCGTCCTGTTCCATAGTCGCGGCCTTCACGACCTCTCATATAGGTAAGTCCTCAATGGTTGGTGATATGTATCAACCCTGCATATCATGCTTGGACTTATTAAGAGTTTAAATTCACCCTAACCATATCACACCGGAACACTGTCACCATAGGGATGGGGTATCAATGTACACATGTACTGCCTCTTGGGCTTTTATTTCAATGTCAGTGTTCCATAATAGTCACCTACTCCATCTTGTTTCTACCCATTGAACCGGCTTCTTGGGATCTCCAGTCAGACTCGGTTGGGTTGCCACTGCTAGTGACTAATTTATGGACTTAACCCCATCCCCCTTGATGATTCTAGGATCAATATCCTAGACAGACCCTTCGTCAAGTGGTCTGCAAGGTTCTTTTCTGACTTTATATAGTCAAGAACCACATATTTGTCCAATAGGCTCTTTATAGACTTAAAGCGCAGCTGCAGGTGCCTGTTCATCTTAGCATTACAGAATCATGCTTTAGTAGTTCAATAACAGATTTATTATCACAATTGATAGAAATTGCAGGAACAGGAATATGATAAACAAGTATATGCATAATTAGATTTCTAAGTCATTCAGCTTCTATACAAGTAGTGTCCAAAGCTGTCATTTCGAAGTCCATAGTAATCCTAGCTATGATAGTTTGTTTACATGAACTCCAGGAGATTGCAGCTCCTCCTAGAGTAAAAACATATCCAGTAGTGGATTTCACATCATGTGAATCAGTTACCCAGTTTGCATCTGAATAACCTTCTATAACATCGGGGTGTCTAGTGTAATGAAGTTTATTATCTAGAGTACCTCTAAGATATCTAAATACTCTATCCAAAGCAGTCCAATGTGACTGATTTGGGTTACTGGTATATCTACTAAGTCTCCTAATAGCAAATGTAATATCGGGTCTAGTTTTATTTGATATGTACATAAGGTACACTATCATTTGTGAATATCTATGTTGTTCTATAGGTGATCCTTCATTCTTCTTGAGACCAACATTACTGTCATAAGGAGTAAGGGCAGGTTTTTTGTCAAAATATTCAAACTTTCTTAGCATTTTTTCAATTGAATGTGCTAAAGTTAGAGTATAGCCCTCTTTGCATTTGGACACTTGCATTCCTAGGATCAAGTTGGCTTCGCCTAGGTCTTTCATATCAAACTGGTTAGATAAATAATTCTTAGTATTATTTATCAGTTCCAGTGAAGATCCTAGAATAAGGATATCATCAACATACAAACATAAAATGACACAACTTCCACCAGAATTTTTAGAGTATATACATTTGTTATACTCATTTGGCAAGAAACCATATTCTATAATCACTTTATCAAATTTGTTGTGTCATTGTTTGGGAGCTTGCTTTAGGCCATAAAGTGATTTTACTTGTTTGAAAATAACATATATTTGATAACAAAACACCTTTTTTTTTTCTTTTTTCCCCGCTACAGTAAGAAATATTTGATAACAAATTTCGTAGCAGCAATTAGAGATTTTTATTTTATAAATGACTCAACTCTTAGATTGTTGGAAATTATTCCAAAAAATCTGCAAACAAAATAAAATAAAGTAAATGTTACCGGCCTCCGGGAAAGTCGCGCACGAAGCACTGCCCTAAGAGTTGATTCGGGTCTATGTGCAGACTTGTTCCGAATGCTCCTAGTGGTAAAACTCTCGCTCTACCAGTATCTTCTCGTCGCACACAACTCGGAAAGAGCGACCCCGAACTTAGCTTTTGCCCAAATATGGAAGACTGGAATTTGTTGTTTGAAGGTGAGGAGTAGAAAGGGAGAGAGCTTGGTAGTGAATTCACTACAAAAGAAGATAAAGTTGTATCTTTCCAATAGAAATATTGGCCTTTATATAGCAATGAACACATGCTAATAATAGGCAATAGAACCGGTATTTGGGGAAGGACTAATTCTCCAAGTGCACCCAAAGGAATAGGAACTAGGAGACTTGGTTTTTTGCTACCAAGTCCAACACATAGTCCGTGTCATCTTTCTCCTTCGAAATGGGGTTTATCGGCATAGTCCGTGTCATCTTTCCCCTTCGGAATGGGGTTGGGTGTGGAGGATAAGAAAAAAACTATAAAATGAATTGACAAAGAGATGCATGTTGATCTTTTTTTAGAGAACAGATCTGCTGTCCCAAGCAATCTTGTCCTATTCTGTCCCCCTCTCTTACATGTGGTCCAGACAGCTTGGGAGTAGATATGTGGATGGTGGCCCACATGTAATAGAGAGAGGGATAGAATATGACAGAATTGTTTGGGACAGCAAATCTGCTCCCTCTTTTTTTAGGCCTAGTTTGGGAACAAAGTTTCTTCAAATGGAGTTGGCTTTTTGGAGTTCCGATACTTGATACCGGAGTTTCACGTTGTGAAACTACACTTAATTTACCCTGTGAAACTACACTTAATTTACCTAGACTTTGGAGTTATTTTTGAAAGTTTGGGGTAATAAAGCGTACTTTGTATGTTTTGAAGTTACAAGAGTAGAATTGGATATGTTAGATTTCATTAGCTAAATAGTCCTACAATTATCATTGACAATTGTGTGGAATACCAAAATTTTACCATTCCTGTCAAAAGCGGCATAAAAATCCAACACCCTATTCCAATTAATATGAAAATCAACTTACCCATAGCCATAAGTAACAATCAACCACTTGATATGCATACATATAAATATAGCCATCAATCTCACAATCGTAGACAGGTTAGCAAGGAAGGATTATTATTTTTATTTTGCAAATTTGTCCCTGCGTAATTGTGTTTATTTAATTTTAGGACAAACCACAGTTCAGCTTCAAATTACTACAAAAATGAAGACTAAATGACATTCTTTTTTCATGATCAACGAATATTTTATCTTTAGCGTTGTCGTGTGACACATTACTACAAAAATGAAGACTACATGACATTCTTTTTTCATGATCAATGAATATTTTATCTTTAGCATGTGTATATACATATTGATATATACCCTTAACCCGTTCTTGCTTTGGTATTTTATTTGATTGTCACCAGCATGATCGTTATCGTTCACAAATCTTCTCCCATCGGAATGGGGTCGAGCATAAGAAAACTCTATAAAAGAATTGTTAAAGAGATACATATTGATCTTTTTAGGCCAAGTTGGGAATTAAGTTTCTTAAATGGAGTTAGCTTTTTGGAGGTCTGATAGTTGAAACTAGATTTTCAAGTTATGAAACTACACTCAATTTACCTAGAGTTTGCAGTTATTTTTTGGATATTTGGTTACTAAGTGGATTTTGTAGTATTGTGTTTACAAAGATTTCAGAAGCTAAATATTCTTACATTTATCATCCACAATTTCATGGAGTATCAAAATCTACCATTCTCGTCGAAAAAACCATAACCCTATACCAATACAATATGCAAATCAACTTTACCCTTTGCCGTCAACCACAACCAAACACTTTGTTGTACATACATATATAAATATATAATGACTATGCTACAATCAACCACTTGAATGAGCAATTTTTTTTTTCTTTTGCACATTTACCCCTGGTTAATATCTGTTTATGTAATTTACAGACAAACAAATTCCTGTATAAATTACTGACAAAGTGAACAACAAGATGGAATTTTTACCTTTTTTTAGGATGTTGTCCTAGCACTAAATGGCCTTCTTCTTTTTTTCATGATCAATGAATATTTGACTTTAGCTTTTAGCTTGGGGGGAGCGCGCACACACGCACACGCACGCATGGTCTAGACCTCGTGCTCAAGTGGCTAGAGTGTGGAGACATAAGAGCTGAGTGGCTAGAGTGTGGAGACATAAGAGCTGAGTGGGTCATGTTTGAATCCCGGTGGAAGTGTTGATAAATTACCATATATATATATATATTTTTTGAAGCAATGGGTACTTGTGGTTAACTCGCCTCTACTGAGGCTCGAACTCCCGACCACTTGGGCCGCATGCATCTCTCTTAACCACTAGGCTAAAGGTCATTTGCACCATATATATATATATATATAACCAATGACCCCTAGCCTATTGGCAGTGGTGAGACATGCGCCCCGAGTGGTCAGGAGATCAATTTCCAGTGGGGGCATATGCCGTATTCGACACAATTAGCATTTCCAAATATATATATATATATATATATATATATATATATATGGCACAGGGGGCCGCCTGAGCACAGGTCCCAAGTTTGAATCCCATCCCCCCCCCCGGGTTGGCTGGGTGGCTTTGGGCCACGGCTCGGCTTGGAGAACAATGTTTTTTTTTTCAATCAGCATGTGTGGGCTCAGTCAAATCGTGTGTCTTTCTGCATACGATTTTTAGTCGGTCGTTATGTCGTTTCGGACTCTTCGTGCGGATCTTGTCCGCACCGACTTTTTCATCATCGTCCCACACGCACGCCTCGCGCACTCCGCGTGCTCCAGAGCCTCACGGGACGGCCGACGTCTTTCAAGGCCGGCAACTCCACGCCTCGCTTCGTCCACGACGCCAAAGGCGCCCCCGACATCTTCACGACGCCTACGACAGCCGATGCCGTCCAGCCACCCGTTCTATACGCACGACGTCCTTACGACGTCTTCTCGACGCCCTTACGGCGCCGCATGATGGGCCGCGTGGTTGGCCGTCGTTTATACTCGTGGTAGAATGGTGCCGGTCTACGACCGTCCGCGCACGGCGCCCTAGCCGTTGAGTTTTCATGCACGGGCGTCCCATTCTGACCCACGCCAGCTCAGATCGTGACCATTTTTCGTTAGTCCTACGACGTTGTGGATGCCCCGCATCGCACAGGCCAGGCGCATCATCGCCCTTGGAGAACAATATATATATATATATATATATATATATATATATATATATATTTGGAACTAGGTAAATTGTTTCTGGAATCGCTCCTACTGAGATTCGAACTCCTGACCAATCGGGCCGCATGCATCTCTCTTAACCACTAGGCTAGAGGTCATCTGCTATATATATACACACACACACTGGAGATACACACACACACTGGAGATATATATATATATATATATATATATATATATATATATATATATATATATATATATATACCCGTGGAGGGTGAGGAAGGAGACAAGCACCTAAGTCTAAGCTGAATTCTAAATGGCTTGCGCTCCTTCAACAAGATGATGATTATGTTCCATTAAAGCAGAGGGCAAGGAGGAAGAAATGGCTTGCTCCTTCAACAAGATGATGATTATGT
Organism: Iris pallida; assembly: GCA_029216955.1. Classification (NCBI taxonomy): domain Eukaryota; kingdom Viridiplantae; phylum Streptophyta; class Magnoliopsida; order Asparagales; family Iridaceae; genus Iris; species Iris pallida. The sequence goes on along the minus strand of JANAVB010026800.1, from coordinate 158,228 downwards.
TCCATTAAATTGGTTTTCTATGTTCTATCTTTCCTCTTATCAATCATATAACTTGTATCCTCAGTTTCTCAATCTAAGTTTTTTACCTTCTTGAATCTCTACCCTTACGAGTTGAGGTTATAGTCATTAGTTTTGCTTAGGTCACTCTCTCCTAGTAATCCTCTTTATGTCGTCATAAATAATCCTCAATTTAATTTACTATATGTCACATTTCAAATCTCAATGTGTTCTGCCAGGCCAATATTACTTTATAACTCTATTCATATCCACCATATCTTCATTTACTTTTCTTAAACATAACATTATTCCGTTATAAATCCCTCTCTATATTCTCTAAGTGTAAAGCTCAAAAGCAAATACAATTGTTTCAGTAACAATTCTCGTGGAGAGGGCAAGGAGGCAGGGTCATCCACGCTCTGCGGTTCGTGCTAGTTCCCGGCTGTAGAACTAAAGGAGTGAATAAGTATCTACATACATAGTCATGTCTAGCTACAATTGGTTAGAGCTGTCTGTGAGTTGAGAACCAAGAGTGGTTGGGTGGCGGGCATTTGAGACCTATAATCCTTTTGTAATTTGTTTACCCAATTTATAAATTGACCTTCTTCAACCCACGCACACGTGCCTGTATTCTTTTTCCGTTTGTGTTGAAGAAAAGAAAGTAAGTTTGGAATTGTTTTCTTCCGTATTTTTTCCCTTAATTAATTGAGGATATGCATACGGCTTAGATGGCTCACTTTTAAGACGTTTTGATGCCGCTTTATATATATACACCTTTTTTTTAGTTTTTTTATGCTTTTAATGTAATAGGGTTCTTCTAGCACAAATGACATTATTTTTTTCATGATCAAGGAATATTTGTCTTTTGCATTTAGTTTGACATTTGTCTATAAGAGAATTAAGAAAGGCATACATATTGCTTTTTAAAAATCATGGGTTTCTATGTGATTGGTCTTGTAAAGAGATACAAGTTTGTACAGACTTGTGGTTCAACATCTTTTGTCTGCAAATCCTATATTTATCCCATTTACTTGAACTACGTCTACATCTAGCCGTGTTCCGCATACAACTTAGGTTGCCAAAATCAACCACTTGATTATATACATACATCAACACATAATCACCTAGACCCAAATGATCCCATTTGGAAAATTCATCTTCAGAGTTTGGCATTGACCGAGTCTGAGTTAGTGCATCAAACCTTACTGATACACATTCATAGAATGTGCGGATTGATGAAAACCTTTCAATTACGTATTCATGAATAATTTGTTACTCATTGTTCGTTGCTTTTGCAGAACCATTAATACCTCGCACCTCTTTTTCTCATATTCACGTATAATATTATCTTTTCATCAAATGTCTTAATTCTCTATAAACTTTAAACAAAATTATGAAATTTGTTAGATTCTAAATTTCTCTTCTTACCAAATAGTTCACCCAATCTTGTTATTGTGCTGGTATTTATAGTAGGGTTATTTAGTTTTAGAGTCTCGTATAATATTTGAAATTTGCATTTAGGTCTCCATATTATCTAGAAGAGGGTTTCAGTCTCGTCCTAACGGATGACCGTCAAAAATGGAGATCTAAATGCAAATTTCGAATATTATACGAGACTCTAAAACTAAACTTAAAATTTGAAATACTATGGAAACCTAAACGAAATCTAACGGTCACCCCAAGTGAAGTCAACAATCGGGACGAGACCCAAATCCACTTCTCGACAATATGGAGACCTAAACACAAATTTGAAATATTATATGAGAAACTAAATAACCCTTCATAGTATATGACATCACAATGTTCCATACATGCTCTCCAGTTTCTACATATTAAAATTCACAATTAACTCTATATTATTTACGAAACTTCAACAGCATCCAATAAGAGAGAGATTATGATATAAACTCTAATGTCTTGATTGATGATTATTGGATAAAAAAGGTCAGTACAAGTAAACATTCACTTGCAGTCCCTGGAGATGCATAGCGTGCATACAAGCAAGCACAATGCGAAGGATAAGTAATATTAACATTTGTTGATTATCTGAAAATGTTGTAGACTTTGAATGTAGACTGAACTTGTGTTGACTAACTGTGGATCTAATCCAAAATTGTATTTGCTCATATGAATACTAATTAACTTGTTCTCTACTATTAATGTGATTTTGCTTGTAGGCCTACACTCTTTCTGGAGATTATACAGAGAGTTGGATGCATGATGAAGGACGAGACAGGGAAGGAGTATCAGAAGGGCGGTTGCGGGGGGTTTGGGAAGGGGAACTTCTCCGAGCTCTTCAAATCCATCGAAGACTACGAGAAGACTCTTGAAGCCAAACAACAGCCAGTTGCTGCACTTGTTTCTTAAAGAGAGAGTAGTAATATTTACAGTAATTGAGGGAAAGGTCGGAATGCTGCTCATTCCTCTGGTGCTAATAAGGATAAGGAGAGCCGACATGGCATTACTGTTCTAGGTTGTATGTAATTGTCAGTGTGTCTCGTGTTAAAAGTATGTGGGACTTGTGCTATTAAGGAGAGCCGACATGCTTGTGAATTGTCGATTTATCATAGTGAAATTGGGATGCTGTGTTATCTCTTACTTTATGCGAGTGAGAAATCATGATGAACAAAAGGCAAAAGCAAGACAGATGTTTAGTGCACATATCATACATATACCTTTGACATTTTGAACATGGACAATGTGTGTTCAAAAGCATGCAAACTTGAACAACTTTTCAGAACTAATTACTCTTCAACACGTTCATCAAATATGAGAATACATATATTATTATCATTAGCACTGACAGGCTAATGCACAATTTGCCTATTTGCCTAGTTTAAAGCTTTTGATATTGATATTGCACGTCTCATTTGGTTCGCGGAATCGTGGGGTTGGAAAAGAAAAGTTATTCGAGGAAAAGAAAGTAATTTTCAATGGAAAGTAAATTATAGAATAAAATGGTTTCGTCCACCCAAGCAAGGATTTCACTTTTCCATCATTAAGTATTCACATTTTCTTTCAAAAATTTTTGCAATTTTCAAATATCGGAAAAGAAAATCGATGGAATTGTAATTTTCCAAAGAAAATGAAATACCAATGAATTGATTTCGTTTCCTTTCTGCGAACCAAAGTATCAATCTGATGTCGCCTCTCGATCTAGTCAGGGCCGACCCAGGGGTAAGCCTGACAAGCCCTTGGGCTTGGGCAACCCCCGGGCATACAACAACCATTTAAGGGGAAAAAATCCAGCATCAGCAAGAGCCATCAACATCCTGTTAACTGTTAAGTCCGCCGGGACCTATTCCAATTTCTAAATTACCAAAAAGAGACGGCTGCACCCTTGTTAGCAATCATCCGAATAAAACTCGTATTATAGACGAATTTTTCCGTATCTAGATCTTTCAGAAACGTATAATTGCGTACTTTTAAAAAATTTGATTCAATACATAAATTTTAAGTATGCGAAATTTTAAATGTGTTCCATACAAATTATTGAAATATTTGGTACAAAAATATGGTGGGAACCTGTTTAATTAACCAAATTTGACAACATATTTAAGAATGTGAAGTTTCTAATCTTAATATTACTATTTTTTGAATATTTGATCGAATTTTTTAACGTATTTTAGTAGTACTAAGTCCATTTATACTTGTACTTTTGTCGTTCAGAATTTTTTCCGTTTGCTTAATTGGTAACAAAGGGCTGCACCCATCTCTCCAACTCCACCCTCCGCCAAATTGTCGAGCCTCCGCCATGGCGCCACCTCACATCATCCTTTTCGACGTGTCCGCTCGCAGGTACGTCTCCAACCCTCCTCTTCTGTAAAATTTTGAATTGGAAACAAGAAAGTCATCTAGTCATAGCCGATTACAGTCGTGCTTATATGTGACTAGGAAGTCGCCAATGTATGTTGCATGCGTCTTTTATCCCTATTTTTTTTTTACCTTTTAAATATACATGCATGATAATCCATTTTGTAACAGTATAAAATATTTTGAGATAAATATATGTTTGAGATGATGAACGTTGTAGTTGAAAGTGTGTAATTATTAGTGGTTAATAATTATGTTAGTGGGAAGGTATGTAATTTACATGTTTTATTTATAGTTAATTTAAACATATCTTAATATATATAAAATTGGAGAATTACATTTTTGGAAGATTTTTTCTACTATATACTAGAAGTCGTGCACGTGCCCTTTTTTCCCCCTCACTTTTTCGATATGTACTTGCATGATATTTTGAAATAATATAAAATATTTTTGAAGTAAATTTATTTTGAGATGTATTATAGTTGGAAGTGTTTAATTATTAGTGATTAGTAATTATAATAGTTGGGAGGTATGTAATTTATATGTTTAATATATATATATATATATATATATATATATATATATATTTGGAATAAGGGTGAATTTATTCCTCGCATATAGCGAAAAAGGTATTAAAGTACAACATCACAACTCTCCATGCCCCAAATACTAATATTATGGGGCCATTACAGATACATCGAATTCTATATTATGTAGAATTCCAATAGGGGGGGTAGTCAAGCCCTCAAAAATACGTCTGTTTCGCTCCTTCCAGATGTGTCAAACAGACGCAGCAAGACGAACTCTGGCTCTTCTAGCCCACCCCGGATTTCGGCCTCTGTGATCTCGGATCCAGCAGAGAATGCTCCGGATGTCTCGATCCACCCCAACTCCTCCTTTCAGCTGTGCACACTGTTCAGTCCAAATGTGCCAGGTCATCGGGCAAACAAAGAAAAGATGCCCTATAGATTCATCGTCCTCATTACATAGCACACATTTGGCATCCGGGATCTGCATCCCAAACCGGAGGAGTCTGTCTCTCGTCATCAGTCTACCCCGGAGAAGACGATATGCATATAGTTGCATTTTTCGTGCAACGCCCTTGCCCCAAATGAAGTCCACCTCCTCCGCCAGATCGTGATGGGTCCGAACCAAATCGTAGCAACTCCGAAAGCAGAATAGCCCTGACCCGCCCCCCGTACCTGGGCCGGCCCAGCACCATGTATCCTCCGCCTGGCTAGCGTCGATAGTAATAAGGCGAATCTCCTCGGCTAACTGAGCGGTATAAGTATAACTCTCTGGCCTCCAAACTCCATCTCTAATGATCCGACTACAAGTGAGCCCCCTGCCCGCTTCTCTGTCCAGCTGCCCCCCCAGAAGATCGAGCAAGGATCTGGAACCCAACCAAGGGTCCAGCCAGAGGTCGGTAGACGTCCCATCCTTCATCTGCCTGCAAATAGCGGTCTGAAGCACCGGTCTACACCTAAGGATGGCCTTAAACATGATCGAGAAATTGTTGTCTATCCTGCAAGCCCAGAAGTTGGTCCTCTTCAGGTATCTGTTCGCCATCCATTCTGCCCAGAGTGACCCCCCTTGATGAATCTCCAGGTCATCTTCACACAAGCTGCCTTCCTGACCGAACGGAGAGGCCTCAACCCTACTCCTCCTTCCTCCCGAGGCTGACATAACTGGTCCCAGGATATCGCGTGCATCCCTCCCCTCCAGATGAAATCAGCACACGAATAGTAGCCGTGGGAACCTGGATAGACTGGAACCAGAACATCGTGATGCCTGCAATAACCGAACGCACCAACTCGATCCTGCCGCCAAAAGATAAACCCGCTGTAACACCCATATTCTGAATATGTATTTTGTCAAGCTTGCATGTATTTCAGACCTGTATTTATTTTCTCGAATTTTGGTATGTACTTGTAATTGGCTTGACTTGCAGATTTTGGTTCTCGTAATTGGGTTTTACCTGGCTTGGTTTATTTTGTGGAGGAGAATTGGTTTGATTTGGTTTGGTTTGGTTTAACATGCATTGGAATACCTGTCACGCCCCAGTTCCAAATAATCGGATCGGGAACACGTGGCATGCCAGCTGTACGATCAGACATAGTTAACCCAATTTAATGGACTATGACTAGTCGTAGTACGCTGAAGTAAGACTAATACTATTAACAACACAGGCAGGTAAAATCTAGTCTCATCCATGAAACAAATAATAGATAACTGTAAAGAGAGTCTCCAGAGTCACAATAAATGTCAAAAGAAAGACCAAACACTGCACAGTACATCTGGAATAAAATAAAATGAAAAGTAGGAAATAACTGAATACAGGAAATGAACCCACATCAGAAGATAAAGCTAGCCTCCAAAGGATCAAGGCTGTGGCTCCACCTCAAGGTCGTCGTCTAATCCAGCTACTCCGTAATCAGTCGGGTAGGAATCCTCGTCAAGCTCTGGAAAAGATACCAGGTCCTCAGAGGGACATAACAAGTACACAGGAAATATGACATGCAAGATAATACTGAGCAGTAAAGTAAAAGTAACTAAATAAAATGCTACTAAGTAATTCCTTAACCAAACAAGGACAGGAAATACGTAGTACACAATTAAAGGTGTTCTAACCATCTAAGTGTAAATGCATTTTGAGATATCTCTAGTGGCACATGAGAGGGGGAGAAGAAGAAGAAACGTCCACCAAGCGTTCTACGGTTTGAGAACGAGGGGCTACGAGCATCCAGCGTACATTGGAAACAGAATTCTCATACACCACTAGTAGATTCTCCCCACCCAATGAATACCTGGACCGTATACACGGTACAAATAATATGCAAGACGGCAATATACATATAATGTAACTAACCACTGCTACAACTCAAGATCACATGTTAATGGCCAATCAACACAAAATCTCTGCACTCATCTCACTCATAGGTGATGCGTGTCTGAGTCGTGTCAAGTTATACTAACTATTGACAGGGTAGTCATAAATGGTGACGAGTGCACACAACTGTAATAACTGGTCAAATGTAATACTGCATAGTAAAGTCAAGCAAGGTGTACTTGCCTGTGTCCAATAGCTGAAAGTCCGAGTCTGGTATCGAGTCCAAGTTCCGAGAAATGAATAATCCTACAATAACATTAACCCTAATTCAATACTAATTAACCAAATTAAACTATACATTTAATTGATAATTAATCGAGAATTATTATTCAAACCATTACTACTAGCAAATCATTACTAATAAATATGAATAATATCATACAATAATAAGTATGAAGCACTTATTATTATACTTTATATTCTGAAATTATTAATACAATTAATAATTTAATAATTAATAAATTACTTACAACTAATTAGTTAAACAATTAAGAGACACATGCATTCACAAATTCCCATTAATTATAAATACTAATTAATAAATAATGGCAAGTCTAAATTTGGTTAGAAAACACTTTTCCATGAAATCCCACTGGAAATAATATTTTTAATATTATTTACCTAATTTATAAGTAATTAAAAACATTTAACTACTAATATATAGAAATTACCAATTTAGCTATCATAAATAGAATTAAATGTTAAAAATTCACTAATAAATTGGGAAAAATCATAAATCACAGAAAATAACATTTCTAACAGTGACTATACATTTATGAGTGTTACCAATAATAATTTATAATTATTATAAATTAAAACTAGTATCGAACTAATTACATAATCAAATATATTTAACTCTGGTTTAATGCCAAATAAATACTAAACATAATTATTCTCTTTTGAAAATTTTACAGTAAATAGGTATAATTATTATCTACAAGTTTTGTATAACACTCATTAATTAATTCTTAATGAATTAATTAATAAAAATCCAAAACAGTGTAAATAAACAGTCATTTAGAATCAGTAATTCACAGTTTAAAATATAAATAAAATATCTAAACTATTTATTAAATCTTGAAAATTTAACAGTAATTAGTTTACATAATTACCTACAATTTATATATAGATCATATCGAGTGATTCCTAATGGATTAAATTCAAAAAAATCAAAACAGAATATATAATTCTGTGGAAATTTACACAAAAACTGCTTCATTGACATCAGTTAAAATACTTAATAAATACGAATAATTTGTATAAAAATCTGATACAATTAATATAGAATCTATACTAATGTCTCTAATCAATGGACTAATAATTTAGGTACAAATTACTATCAATTAATCATTAATTAATTAATCACACAGCCATAATCCCACAAAATAATTAATTCACAGTCATTAATTAATTCAAATAAAATCATAATAATTCATAATAAATTCTCTACAATTTATTACAGAATCTACACTTTGTTAACAATCATTTAACATTAATAATACTACTTAATAATCATTAATTCTTCCTTAATCAAATCATTAATCAATGAATAAAACAGGAAATTATATAGAAATTAGGGTTCTAAGTTGCAAGGGGGATATCCACGTGGCAAAGCCACGTAGAGGCTCGGGGTCGTACCTGCCGACTGCAGGGAGTCGGGGCTACGCTACGATGGTGATGGCGCCGCCGGAGATGGCCTGAACGCCGAGGACGAGGTGATCTCTTCGCTGAACGCACGTCGGCCGAGATAGGAGGGAAGGGGAGTTCTCGGGTAGCCGAAAAATGGAGGGGGAAGAAGTGGTGGTGTGGCCGAAAAGTGGAGGGGAAAGAGGAGTTGTGTGGCCGAAAAAATGAAAGGGAGGAGTGGTTATCATTTGGTTACAAGAGATCCATACTTTGTGGAAACCAAAATTCATGTGGTAGAGAATGGGTTAAGGTTGGTTAAGAAATTAATTAGCATTCTAAGTATACATAACATGTAAATTCATTCTTAATTAAATAGAGACTAAAAAATAGATTAGGGTTTGGTTTAAGGATTAAGGTCTAAGAAAAACCAGGGGCAAACACACAACCCAATATATAGTCACACATATAAATAATTCCTATATATAATTATAGAAAAACAATTAAATCATGTAATATTATTTAATAAATAAAATTTTGAAAATTAAGGGGTTTTACAATACCTTAGCCTATGTTCAACCCTCATTCCACCACAACCCACCCTCTTTATTATCCCCACCTAACACTCTCTCTCCTCATTACTTCCCTCCATTAATTTCTTCTTCTTCTTCCTTCCTCTACACAACACTCCACCCATAGGCAAGTGCACCTTGCCACCACATGAGAACCCTATTTTATTTGTCCATTAGCTAGATTAGGCCATGGAGATGAATATTAGAACTTGACATTTTGTGATTTGGAGTCTCCATTGTTCTAGATCTAGGTTTTAACTATTTTCAGATTTATATGGTTTTGATCTATTTTGGTTGGATTTTTGTGGGTTTTGATGCTTCCATGTGGAAGAGAATTCAATTTTACTCAAGTTAGACCTTTGAAAATCTAGATTTGGCTTTGATTTGACCAAGATATGAAGAAAGGAATTTTGGGTATTCTTGATGTTCCTCTCGGCCTGGAGAAGAAGATCTACAGTCTGCGCTCTTTAGCGCAGCACTGAACCGCGCAGCCTTCCCGCGCCGCGCTCTTTAGTGTTGGTCGCTGACTGCGCAGCCTGGTCGCTGCCCGATTGCGCAACCAACCCTGCGCCATCGGCTCCTGCGCGCTTGACCCCTGCACAGTCTGCATCCTGCGCCATCGGCTCCTGCGCGCTTGACCCCTGCGCAGTCTGCATCCTGCGCCATCCATTGCCTGCACAGTCTAAGCCTGCACAGTCTGCATCCTACGCCATCCATTGCCTGCGCAGTCTAAGTCTGCGCACTTCGCAGCCTGCGCCAACCATTCCTGTGCCATCTACCCCTGTGCCCTGTGCCCCTGCGCACTTGGCATCCTGCGCAGCTGACACCCTGCACAATCCAACCCTGACCCCTTGCACAAACCATTGGCTCTTGGAGTTTTGGTTTTATTTCTTTAAGCTTGGCTCTTCTATAGTCCTGTATATTAGATATTTTATTAGATATTTTACGCCTTTTGTCATGAACTTGATTTTACTTAATATGTTTGGAATGACTATTGTACATGGCATGGTATGACAAGGAACTAGCATAACACGACAGTGACCCGTAGTGGTGCACTCCTGACATGACCAACCTGACATGATAGTGGCCCGTCGTGGCGCACTCCTGACAAGTACCCTGACATGATTTATCTTGATGTTGTTGCGACGGCTAACTTGACTCGTATAATCAACTTGACACCGTGGGTGTTCCTGCTTGATAGTGCAATCCACTTGTCTTGTCTTGCATCATGTCTAGGACGTGACTCCCTGGTTCCCACGGTCAGGAATTCATACTGAATATGGATTAGGCTAATGACTAGATCAAAGGATATATCGTCTCCGGGGCGATGTACCCAACCATACTCTCAACCCGCGGAAGGATAACTGGATGGTCTGCAGGGCTTGGGACTGGGAAATTTTCATTGCATCTTGTTAGTAATTACTTGTGATAACCCTAGTTAGTTAAAGTAGTAAGCCGTAGTATTTTGCTTGGCCGCTTGTGAATGGATGATGTCTAGCCCTGTCTAAGTCTTGTCTAATTCCTGTACCCTGGTACTCCTGAGCAGGATTGTTTTACTTGTTGTAACAACAAATGGATAGGGACATGTGCTATTCAGGCGAAGGGTCACAACCTCGGTCCTTGTTTGGTTTACGGGTTGTAACCTGGTTTCCAGAATGGTTCCACGTCCCTAGTCGTTTATTGTCTTATTGTACTCTTATTTACTTGTACTTTTCTTTCATTTTCTTATGTTCTGATATGCTGGCTTTTGTTCTTATTTTGTGGCCTCCTTTGTGGCACTTGCTCTTTCTGGGGTTTGACCCAGCTGGTTTTGTGTGGCCAAATTTCGGAGCAGCACCCGAGGATCTACCGAACCTCCAGCCCGATGGTGGCGACTAGAAGGAACCCGTGCTACGAGTGAGTTTTCTATTTTGTTTCGCTCACTCTATTGTAAATTATTCTTTTGAGGCGTTTAGCCGACGAGCACCTGTTAGCTCGATGCACATTTACTTACTGTCTGCCTACGGGCTGTAAACATGATTAACAAATCCTAGGGTTGATCATGTATGACTTAACTCTTGCTAGTCCTAGCATTTTGTACGACTAGCTTTATGATCAGCTGATATGTAATATTTGGGACGCCTTTTATTGTATATTTGGTGGTCAAACATCTTGTGATTATATTATTTGCTTGAGATTGAGGCAGTAGGCTTGACCTTAAGAGACTGTTGGCTTGTAGTAAACCCTCATATCTGGACAGCCGTGACCGTATAGCGAGATGGACTTCACTTCAATATACGTAGCTGGCTATGTTCGCCCCCGCTCTCCAGTATTCTGGTTCTGGGGCGTGACACCCGCAGCTTGCCAGCCTTTCACCCTCCTTTGAGCAAAGTCCACCAAGCTGTGACAATCCTGCTCTCTGGCATAGTTGACCGTCAGCGGAACCCTCAGGTATTTCACTGGGAGCTCGCCTCTGTCCACACCTAAGGCGAAGGCTCTCTCCTCCTGCTGTGTACACCGGGAGCTAAAGTAGACTCTGCTCTTCTCCCTGTTTAACTGGAGCCCAGATAGCCGCCCGAACTCCTCCATAATGTCAGAGAGCGCTCTCATTCCCCGCATGGAAGGCTGGAGAAGCACCAATAAGTCGTCAGCATAGATCAAGTGGGATACAACCGGACTCACCAAACGAAAAAGTGGGACGATCCTCTTGCTATGCACAGCCGTATCCATCATACAGGTAAAGTACTCCATCACCAAGGTAAATAGATACGGGGAGAGGGGGTCACCCTGCCTCAACCCCCTGTTGCTACTGAAGTAGCCATGCGGCGTGCCCTGGATGAGGACTAAGAAAGTAGGGAAGCAAATGCACTCCCTCACCCTCGTAACCCACCTCTCGTGAATCCCATGGCAAGCATCAAGTGACACAGGAAGTCCATGTTGACCGTATCATAAGCTTTCCGGAGATCAAGTTTCACACAAGCCTTCATCCCCCCAGGTTTGCTGAACTCTCTCACCATCTCATGAGCTAGCAGGCTGTGCTCCGCTATCGACCGGCCCTTGATGAACGCTGCTTGATTCTGGGACACCAATCCCTGCATAATCCCATCCATACGCCTGCACATAAGATAAGTGATAATCTTGTAAAGAAAATTACAGCAAGCAATGGGCCGGAAGTCTGCAAGAGAAGTCGCTCCCTCCTTTTTAGGAACCAGCATAAAAAAAGTGTGGTTCATCTCCTTCAGAAGCCTGCCCTCCACAAAGAACTCCTGAACCGTCGCCAGGACATGGGTCTTAAGCACACCCCCATTGTCGCTTAAAGAACCCAGAAGAGAAGCCATCAGGCCCGGAAGCTTTGTTGGGATTGGCCTTCATAACAATATCCTCCACCTCCTCCATCCTCACATGTGCCAGAAGCAAACTATTCCCATGTCGGGACACCAGTCTCTTCGTGACAAGTGCAGGAAACGTGCTGGAGTAGTCTGTCTGCTGATAAAGAGCCGTGTAGAATCTGATGGCCTCCTCCTGAATCTCCTCCGGGTCCCCAACAAGCCGTCCCTCAGCATTCAGAAGTCTTGGAATGCTGTTCCGGTGCTGACGAGCGCAGATCACATCGTAGAAGAATCTGGTGCAGCGGTCTCCATCTTTAAGCCAGGTACATTTAGCCCTCTGTGCCGTACTAATATCCTCCTGCTGGCGCATGGTGCTAACCTCCTCAATCAGGAGCTTCTTCTTGGCCGCCAGCTCCCCGTTCAAAATGTCAGCTTGGAGGGCCACCTGGGTGTCCCGAAGCTCGACTTCCTTATCTGCCAGAGAAGTCCGCGGAATCGTCTTCACCCACCCCCTGATAGCCTACTTGAGCTGCTTTAGTTTGTGTACCATGCAAAACTGAGTCGTGTCCTCCCGGAAGTGCTGCATCTCTCTCGTAACCACCTCCTCATATCCAGCCGACAGATACCAACTATTGTTATACCGGAATGGCCTCACCCTCAGAGTAGGTCTCTCACCGAAGCCAACCCGGATAGGAGAATGGTCGCTAGTACCCGCCGCCAGACCTTCCGCCACCGAGTTCGGAAAGCACCTGAACCACTCACTATTGCCCAAGGCTCGATCCAACTGGCAAGCAATTCGGTTATGAGTAGCCTTGTTGTGCCAGGTCCAGATATGTCCGGCTCGCTCCAGCCCCCGTATCCCTGACAGTAGCAGACACCTCTGGATGTCATATAAGATCGAATTCGGAACATGACGACCTCCCACCTTCTCATGGCGAAGCAGCATAGCATTGAAGTCCCCCATGATGAGCAGAGGGAGAGACAGATTGTCCGCCATGAGACCCAGATGCACAATGTCCTCCCACAAAGCCTCCTGTAGTCTCCTGTCATTGTGCCCATAGACAGCCCCCAGGATGAATCGGAACCCACCTTTGTTCACAAAAGTAACACCGATGAGTTGTTCTTATTTGTGGATCTGCATCTCTTCCCAACTTCCTTTGTTCCACCTAACCCAGATCCTTGCCATACCATAAAGATCTAAGTTGTGAATGTAATCCCAGTTTGCCGGAGTCCTACGCGAGAGCATAGCGGCCCCTCTAATCTTCGTCTCCAGTAGGATAGCAATGTCACACGTCTCTCGTCTCAAAACCCCTCCAATCTCCCTCCATCGTCCTATGGAACACCCCCCTAATGTTCCATGCTAGGACCGACATCTAATAAAGAAAGGATGGGTCCCTCTGGCACTCGTCTGGATCAACACTCGAGGGAAGTGTCTCATCCGCCTGATCAATGATAGCATCTACCATAGAAGAAGGAGCAAGGTGGGCCTGTATCCTGCTGAGTGTAAGGGCCCAGTCAGGATTGTCTTCAGTCTGGTCATCCATATCCCTCGCCTGAGGGATATCCTCCCGTGTGGCCGGAGCATGCCTTTTCCTGCTGCTGTACACCATGATCGCCGGGGGGGCCTCCGTCACCATCTGAATACCACCAGCCGCGCTCATACCCCTGGTCACGATGGTCCTCTGTGGTATGAACGGGACCAGTGCACCCTGCGTGCTCTCCTCTCCCTGCGGTGATCCTGACTCCAACCTCCTGTCAACCTCCATCCTTGTGTCCTCTCGATGTCTGACTGGCTCCGTCTCCCTCGGTAGGTGACTAGAGGTCGTCTCCTTCCTAGGTACCTCCGTCTGAGTCGTCTGTGGCCCAGCAGTCTCCTTCCCCTTGTATTTGCATGCGCTGGTAGGATGCCCAAAGCACTCACAGTGAGAACACATAGGGGGAACCCAGTCATACTCTACTGCCTGTGTCAGAACCTCCCCAGACGGTACCTGATACTCAAGCGTACTCGGTAGCACAGAGCCCGCCTTGATCTCCACGAAGACCCTGGCATACATCAGTCTGGTACAAAAAGTAGTGGCCTCGTCTGCTTTGATCGGCTTCCCAACAAGACTGGCAAGTCGCATGAGAAGCGGGATACTCCAATACGTCACTGGAAACTCAGGAAATCGGACCCAGATGGGGATAGCGTTCAGCACCTCCTTCTCACACCTCAACTCCGGCATCCACTCCTTCAGTATAATGAGTCTCCCATCAAACGACCAAGGCCCCCCTGCAGGATCCTGGCCACATCCTCCGCTAAACCAAATTTGACATAATAGAACCCGTTCTCCCGAGAGAAGAATTCCATGCTCCCTTTGGGTCTCCAGACCCTCTCCGCATATCTCCGAATTTGGCCATAGAACGGCTTGTTTCCTAACACATATAACACCAGAGTGTTCTTCCAGAATTCGGAAACAACCGCTATTTCTTCAGCTAGGAAATACGCCCGAAGTCCTCCTCCAACCGACATCGGTAGGACAAACTCCATCGACATCGGGCTTTTCTCAGTCACTGGCGTGCAGACCTCTTTCCATGACCGAGGCCTCTGTTCTGCAGTGAGCGGCCTGATCGGGGGGTTAACTAGGCCCTGGCCTGTCTTACCGGTATCGGCAGCAATACCCTTAGCCTTCTCGGTCGCCGTCGTCTTAGGCCTCCAACCCGGAACTGATCGCACCGTGCCTCCCCCCCCGGCGCCGGGGATCCATAGCGCCAATCAGGGATCGATTCCCCTGATTTTCTGGACCCGCCCTTCCCAAACCTTGGGACTGTGCTCCTCTCCGTCCTCCAGTCCGTCGTCTCGTCACAGTCTGCCAGCCGGCATCCCCAGAGTTGTCCCCTCCGGACCTAAACTCGAAAATGGAAGACTTTCCTCCGGAAGTGCCACCACCGCCTCTGCCCGACCCCTTCCCGCATGAAGGGTTACCGCCGCCGCCCCACGACCCCCCTCCCCCCGCGGGTGGATCCGCCGCTGCCGCCCGGCCTGGGGTCGCTGGACCCGGCCCCCGCTGCCACCCGACCCCCCCGCCTCGGGGGGGGGGGTCCCGCCGGTGCTGCCCGACCCCCCCCCCCCCCCCCGCCTGGAGGGGTCCCGCCGGTGCCTCCCGGCCCCCTCCCCCCCCGCGTGGGGGTCCCGCCGTTGCCGCCGTTAAGGCTGCCAAGCAGCCGTCCGCTCCCTCCCGGTCCTTCCAGCAGCCGAGGTCCCCTCCCGCAAACGGATCGGGGTGTCGGGGGGAGGAAAGGTCGAAACCCTAGTTTGGGGTTCGGTCGCCCGATCGCACGGGGGAGCAGCAGCCATTATATATATATATATATATATATATATATATATATATATATATATATATATATAAAGAAGAGGGATCGACATTCCCGATTTTTTGCATCCCCAAGCATTTTCATGCAATCCACCATTGGACGTTGTTAAAGTCATCTAATCTTAACCATTGATTTTAATGGTTCAAATCAACGGTAGAGATTAGATGACTTAAACAAAATCCAACGGTTGTTAACATGGGGATGTTTAGGGATGCAAAAAATGAGGGATGCGGATCCCTCCTCATATATATATATATATATATATATATATATATATATATATATATATATGAAACAATGGGTAATTGTGGCGAACTTCGACCACTTGGGCCGCATGCATCTCTCTTGAGCACTAAACTAGTGGTTATATATATATATATATATAAACATATATACAAAAAAAAAATATATATATATAATCGGATGGGCGACTCGGGCGACTCAGGCGATCGAAGGGAGCGAGCAAACCCTGGGGGTCCCAACTTTGGGACCCCGGCGCTGCCGGCGGCAAGTCCAGCGGCGGTTCGGCTGGGGGTACGTCGGCCAAGGGTGGTGCGGTAGCAGACGGAGCTGGCGGGGCGGTGGCAGGCGGATTGGGCGCTGCAGGTGAAAACGTGGGGGGTGGACGTGGGGCTGTCACTGGCGGAGGCGGCGTAGGATGCGCTGGCGGGAGCGGCGGTACAACCAGAACTAGCGGGCCGGCTAGGGCTGTCGTATGGGAGGCCTGGCGATGGAGGGAGATTCCGCGGCCCATGGAGGCGGGCTGGCCCCAATCGGATCCACTGGATCTCGAATTTTCTAGCCTGGATCTGGATCTCGCCTTCAAGACAGATAGTGGATGGAGGGGGGGTGGACGACGGTTACACGTCGCCGAAACGGAAAGACTAGAGGAAATGAGGGTAACGGTCAGAACCTCTTGCGATCATGTACCTCCTTTGATAGGTGGACGGGAGAGGGGATGAGATCGCAGAAACCAGTGAATGCGTCTGGGATCTCCCCCCGGGGGGCGTCTGGTGGTGGCGAAAGAACAGCTGTGTGGCGACCTAAACCGGCTGTAACGGATAAAGGAAAGAAAAATGTGGTGGACTTGGGAGGTCAGGGGCCTACGTCTTCTCCAACTCCGGTCCCCCTACGGGCTCAGGAGACGGTCCCTCATCCAGTGGGCAAGTCGTGGGTGGACATTGTTAGGGTTATACTAAAAGCATCACTTTTGTAGTAACCTTATTTCCTTAAATTTTGAATGAGAATCATATGGGCAAATGTTTGTATATTGTATTTGTTGCAAGTGTTAATGCAAATGTCTGACAATCTATATTTTAGATAATATGGTCTGTGGTATCACACAGAAGATCATATTATCAGTTCCCTATATAATATATAAATAGTTCACAACCTAGATGGACTTGGACAATCTATTGGAAAGGTTGTTGTGTAATCTAGTATTAGTCTATCTTGAGTATAGGTTTACACTAGTACACTTTGTGTGTATTGAACATGACCACTTGAGGTTGTTCTCTTTGTACTGACTAGATAAGTGAACAAACATCTCTGTTATTATGGATGCTTGTGCTCTTAATCCAGATATAATAACGGACATGTATATGCAGTGTGCATTACTTTGACTCATAAAAGAGTGAGATTCATTATGGATCAACAACCTCTATGAATTGGGTAATAACATTGTATGTATGATGGACTGTTGATTATAAATGGAATCCATGTCCCAATACATCGGGTTGATGATGTCCCCTTAAGGAGCTCATAAGGATTGTCATGTAAACCATGCAGGTGGATTATATCCGACATGACAAACAAAGTTGAGCGGTATTACTTAAGGATAAAAGATGTCAAATCAATATAGTTGTCAGTAACTTAATTTGATCGACGGACATACGATATCTTAATATGCGGAGCCAAATGAGCATATAATAAAAGGAGCCCACAAACATAATTTGGGATTAGGGAGGTAGTGCAACAATAGCTCATTAGTGGACCGAACTATTGTTAATGGGCCTGGATTGTGTGTTCGGGCTGAACACGGGATATCCAGATCCGTTAGGAGGCCTAACCTTAATTTCTCCTCATGGTCCCTGTCATAGCCTATATATATCCTCTATTCTCTGGCCGCCAGATTACTGATCAGAAATCTGAAACTTTCTCTAAATTCGTGATTCACGTAAGGAGAGAAAGAGAGGGCTGCCAAAGAAAAAAAAAGGTTGGGAGATCGTCGTCCACACGACGTCCAATTCGAGGAAGGAATACGTACAGAAGATATTGGGGTCGTCCGCTCGAGATTGCCAGGAATTACTTGTCTCCTTTCCGCCGCAAGTATAATTCGTGAACCCTAGTATCCGCCTATGAAGGGTTAGAACACGTATTAGATCTGTTTAACTTTCTATCGATCAATACGCACACCAAAGGAAGGGTCCTGGGAATCCCCAGTTCCATCAGACATATGTAAGCCAGGGGGGTCAAAAAGCCCCACAACCATGGAGTTTGTTCCCCCTAAGAAAGTGGAAAGTGGTTTCAGGGCCACGTTTCCTGCGGAGGAGATTGCTCAGGTGACGGCGTTCTGGGAGAATACATTGGTCCTATATATGCTGGAGAACAAACCCTTCTATGGGCAGATATGGGCTTATGCGGCACGGGTATGGCAGCCGAAGGGGAGCATAGAGTTCTTTGCAAGGGAGAACAGATTCTTCTACGTAAAGTTTGGGCTAGCAGATGATGTTACCAGAATCCTCCAGGGTGGACCATGGACGTTTGACGGGAGGCTTATTATCTGAAAGAGTGGACTCCGTAACTGAAATGTGAGAAGGAAGTCCTCAACGCTATCCCGGTCTAGATCCGCTTCCTAAAGTTTTTGGTGCGTTATTGGAGCATTCCATTGCTCATGAGACTTGCTAGTCTGGTGTGCAGGCCGATTAAGGCATATGATGCCACAGCCTTCCGTTCGAGGCTGATATATACGAGGATGTTCGTAGAGATCCGGGCTGGAGGGGAGCTGCCGAGCATAGTTAAGTACGAGGTTCCTTCGGGTGAGGTCCTATCTCAAAGAGTGGAGTATGAATGGGTGCCCCCGACCTGTTCACTTTGTGTATGTTTTGGGCACCTTGATAGCTACTGCCCGTTTGGAAGATTGCAGAGGGGTCTGCCATGGCTACTACTGATACACCTGGATCCTCTAGTGTGACGGCGCCTACACCCGGGGACGACATAGAGGGAGAGCTTATGCGAGAGGGAGATCAACCGATGGAGGAGGCTATGGGACAGACCATCTTGCCTGTGGCGGCTCCTCCAGGTGGTGCTGTGGTTGTCTTCGCGGCGCAGAGAGGCATGGTCACCAGAGGCATGGTGACTTCGGAGATAGAGGAGCGTGGAGTTGGCGGATCGGCTAGTGAGCAAGTTTACAGCAGGAAGAGGCGTGCGGGCCCTCTGCGGGATGGTTCCCAAAATCGGGGGGATCACTACCCTGTTGGGGGGAAAGCTCTGTGTTGACAATCCAGCCTGGGCCCTGATGCTTACTCAGTATCCCACCCAGCATGCCCCTACAGTTGAGGTGGAGGAGGATATGACAGTCGGAAGTGGTACCTCCTCCGGGTACCAGTTCAGGTGATGTACAGGGGGACCCCTCACTTCATAATTAATGACGATTATAGCCTGGAATGTGAGGGGTGCTTGTCCACTAGAGAGATTTTTGGAGTTTTGCATAGGGAGAAATGTGATATCTCTGTGCTGTTGGAAACCAAGATTAAAGGGGATAAGACTCTTGTCCGTCGGACACCAAATCATTAGGGCCAATGTAAGCCCCTAGTTTTTAAAATATTATTTTTATATTTTTAAATAATATTTATATCCTTAAGATAAATTATTATAATTATTAGGATTTTTTCTAGAATTTTTAAATGATTTTTAAATCAAAATATATCATTTTGTAATTATTTGAATTGTTTTAATATCATTATACAATTATTTTAATTGTTTTAATAGTTTTTGCAATATTCGAATTGTTTGTGTAAATTAAATTTTGCACAGAACCACATCGAGGGTGTATATGCAAATTAGATATTTGCATTAACTAAGGCGGTGGGCTTTTGTGTAATATACTGATCTTGAGGGGGGAGGGTTTCTGCAAAAACCTATTCCTAACCCTAACCTGACGACCGCCGTGCTGTCGTCGTCTCCGGCTAACTCCGGCCTAAACCCTAACCCTAATCCCTAATTTTTCGGCCAAAATTCGACTTTTCCACCACCTTTCGACCCTATAAAACTACCTCGACCCCAAACCCTAACCCTAGACTCCCTACGACCACCCCAACGACTACCACAGCCGCCCTAGCCACCGCAATCCACCCATCTTCTCCGACCAGCCTCGCCGGAGATCGCCTTTGCCCAGCTCAACGCCTACAGCCCACGTCGACGGCTCCAACCACCACCAATCGACGCGCCTCGCCGAGACGAACCCAGCGCCACCGTTCGCCACCGACCACGATGCTTCCTTCGCCGTATAGCACCCCCGACAGCTACCATTCGACTGACACGTACGTGTCTTCTCGTCTCCCGTGTCTCGTTGTGTCTCGTGTTTCCATCACTGGACTCGCCAGGACACGAGGAACCCAGTGGTGATTCTGGACACGGCCAGTTCGAGTCGTGCGTGTCGTACACGACCCAGACACAAGACTCGAACGTTCTTCATGTCCTTAAATGCCAGGACTCGAATTTACGTTATCGGGTTTAGTTTGGGCTATCGGGTTTAAAAACACATTAACTTAAAAACCATAATAAAAATAACCCAAACCCTATCCCTAAACAACTGACTTTCGAGCCCCCCCCCCCCATTTCCCTTCTTTTTGTTTTGTTTTGTTTTGTTTTTATTTTATTTTATTATATATATGTATTTTTTTTATGAATAGGTGATTTTATTGATACTACTATTTACAATTACACAAGCTTAAATGTGACAATCATCTAATCAGTAAAACCCATACATCTAATATCACTATTGATATTGTTAATAATGCCTATGGTAGACGTCCTCTTGCCCTCAAAAATGCGATTGTTTCTTTCACGCCAGACGTGCCAAACTGCTGATAAAAGCTTGATTCTGGCTCTAGTGTAAATCACCACTCCCTTTGTTTTCAGTCCTTGGATCTCATCTGTATTGCATTGGAGTCCCTCACAATTCCTGTTAGGCAGCCCCAGCTTTTCCCTAAAGTGATGCCATATGTAGCCAGACATTGGGCATGTGAAAAATAGGTGGTCTCTTGTTTTCGTAGCACGCTCGCAGAGTATACACATGGGGTTATTGATTTGGACCCCAAAATTTCTCAACCTGTCCTTCGTTAGTAGACGACCGTGGAGACCTTTGTATAAACACAACTTAAACTTTGTAGCCACCCCCTTTACCCAAACTAACTCAGCCCATTCAATCGGAGCTAGGTGTGGCCGCAGCTGAGCATAAGCCAATTTACTGCAGAATTCCCCATCTGCCGATCCCTGCCAATGCCAGCAATCCTCCGCCTCCTTCGGGTTCAGCTGAATTCGACTTATTTCATCCTCAAACCAGCGACCCTCTTGTCGGGATGACAGGTCCCAAGCATTGTTATGTATGAGGGCGCTTACGGTATCATGATTCCCCACCAGTTCGTATGTTGGCCATCCGAGCTTGTCGATTAGGCTCTCGTGTTGAATCTAGGGATCAAACCATAAACTGGTATTGCATCCATCGCTAATAACCCGAGTTATAAGGCTCTTCAGCTTGTCCCTTCTCCGGAGTAGATTCTTGAAAGTTACGGAAAAGTTATTATCAATCTCTTGAACCCAGAAGTTCTCCGATCTGACATATCGACTTCTCATCCATTGGGCCCATAAGGATTTGCCCTGTATAAACTTCCAAGCTAATTTCATCATAGCAGCTTCTCGTATTACCCATAAGGATCTGAGACCCAGTCCACCTTCTTCCTTCTCTAAGCAGAGTTCTTCCCATGAGATGGCGAGTATACCACCTCTCCAAATAAAATTAGCACACAGATTCTCAATTCTCTTTATGGTTTTATTTGGGATATATAGAGCTTGCATCCAGTACATAGTGATAGCAAGAATCACTGCTCTCACCAATTCAATTCTTCCACCGAACGATAGAACTTGTGATTGCCACCCTTCCAATCTGTTATGGACGTACTGGAGTAAGCCATAACAGTCAGTATCCTATACATAATTTATGGATAATGGCAATCCAAGGTACTTGACCGGAAGCTGACCCAAGCCAATTTGTAGCAATTTCGGCCACCAGTCCTTCTGTGGACAGTCTTTATTTACATATAGCATACTTTTATCTTTATTAAGTTGAAGGCCAGATACTTTCTTGAAATCCTCTAATATAGAAATTAGTGTATCAAAACCGCTCTCCGTAGGCTCCATAAATAACAACAGGTCATCGGCATATATTATATGCGATATGCTCGGGGAAATATGATGATAGAGAGGGCGAATATTACCCTGAATAACCGCAAGGTCCATCTTGCATGTGAAGTGCTCCATGACAGTAGTGAATAAATATGGGGAGAGGGGATCTCCTTGACGCAATCCACGGTTGCTCCCGAAGTATCCCATTGGTTGTCCTTTGATGAGTATCGAGAATATAGGCGTGGTGATGCACTCCCGAATCCTGTCCACCCACCATTCGGCAAAGCCCATACTTTGTAGAACCTCACACAC
Source organism: Iris pallida (assembly GCA_029216955.1). NCBI lineage: Eukaryota > Viridiplantae > Streptophyta > Magnoliopsida > Asparagales > Iridaceae > Iris > Iris pallida. Next base: position 135,954 of record JANAVB010026800.1, on the reverse strand, counting down.
AAACTCCCTGTTCACCATATCATAAGCTTTCTGCAGGTCAAGTTTAATACACCCTTTCCGCCCGCCTGTCTTGTTGAATTCACGGACGAGTTCATGTGCGAGTAAGCAATTCTCCGCAATAGCCCTTCCTTTGATGAATGCATATTGGTTTAGTGAAATAAGTTCCTGCATCAAACATTGCATTCTAGAAACCACGAGATTAGTGATAATCTTATATATAAAATTACAGCAGGCAATTGGACGATAATCGTCGAGAGCGGTAGCCCCCTCCTTCTTCGGGACCAGGGTTAAGAATGTATGGTTTATTTCTTTTAGCAAGCGCCCAGTTTTAAAGAAATCCTGTACCATCTGCAGAAGAGGGAACCGAAAGTGGTCCCAATGTTGTTTGAAGAAACCCGCATTGAACCGATCAGGCCCGGGAGCTTTATTGACATTCGCGTTTTTAACTATATGCTCGATCTCTTCCATAGTTATCTCACTTCGTAGCTTCGCGTTGCCCTCTTCAGTAATGATTCTTTTGCATATGATCTCCGGGAAGGTGGATGGATAATCAGATTGGTTATAAAGAGTACTATAGTAAGAGATGGCTTCATTAGCAATCATATGATCTTCAGTGAGTACCCGCCCTTCATTATCAATAAGCGAACCAATAGAGTTCCTATTCTGCCGAGCCCGAATAGTAGAATGGAAGAATTTGGAACCCCGATCACCCTCCTTGAGCCATACACATTTGGCCCGTTGCTGGAGTTCTACTTCCTCCTGGAAACGTAAGCGACAAAGTAACTCCTGCAGCTCAATCTCCTTAGCCGCTAACGTCGGGTCCATAGGAGAGTGTTGGAGCTAATTTTGTAATTCGGCAAGCTCATCTTCTTTCTCCGCAAGTTTGGTGACCGGACGCATGCGATTCCATAACTTGAGAGCAGCTTTCACCCGTTTGAGCGATCAAACCAAGCAAAATTGAGTGTTTCTATTACGTTCAGGCGTTAATCCCTGCTCCACTGCCTGAGCATATCCCTCCATGGACAGCCACGCGTTGTTGAATCTGAATGGCCGCCTCCTCTTGAGTGTTTCCTGGCACAAGCGAACCAACAGAGGGGTGTGGTCACTAGTGCCACAAGGCAAACCCTCTGCACAGCCCGCAGGGAACTTCTCCAACCATTTAAGGTTGCATAGCGACCTGTCTAGCTGACACACCACCCGATTTGTTGCAGAGCTATTGTTCCGGGACCACACGTGGCCCGATCGGGATAAATAGTGAAGTCCCGACCGAAGTAAGCAGGATTGAAAATCATTTAGTATAGACGACGGAACCTGTCTGCCCCCCATCTTATCCTAAGCTCGTAGAATCGCGTTGAAGTCTCCACAAAGGAGAAGCGGGGAACTATCATCAACTTCTGCTGTAATCATAGTAATGTCTTGCCACAAGTTGTATCGTAATCTACGGTCATTGTGGCCATAAACTGCTCCAATTGTTGCTTTGAGCCCACCCTTATTAGTGAAATCTATACAAATTAATTGATCAGATATGAATCGTACATGGCCGGACCATTCCCCATTGAACCACATTACCCAGATGCACGCCATGTTGCTTGTGGACAGATTATGTATGGTAGTCCATTGGTGCGGCGTCATTCTCTCGATTACTGACTCCGACTTGATCTTGATTTCTAATATAGCTACTATCGAGCATTTATGCTTCTTCACTAAATTTTTAACCTCTCGCCATCTTCCTATTGAATTCGCTCCTCGAACGTTCCAGGTTAGGATCGTCATTTATTGACCGGGGAGGATATTGTCCTTTTTGAGACGCTGACTCTCCCGTGGACGGATAGGGAGAGTGCCCGTGACCTCCTGGTTGCCTCCCGCCATCGCCTCTGATTCAGCCGACTTGCCCTTCATGAGTAAACTCCACTTCGGATTTGGCACAGTAAGGGCCTTGCTAGTCTCCATTATGCTTGAGTTATTAGAGTCTGACCCCATCTCTGACAGGATTTCAAATGGATTAGCCAGCGTGATCGGCCTACTCGAGCCTCCGTCCTTCTCCGCATTCCCTTCACCGGCCACCCTGTGAGCTGCCTCCTATATGTCCGCCGTGGTAGCACTGGTGCTCCCACCATTGCCATATAAGACCAATTCCTGTGAAATGCCAATGACAGGCGACCCGTCTCGCTTCGAGCCCGGCCTCTTCCCTAGTATGGAGACCCTTTGTGAAGCCAAGCCTTGTGTTGTAGACTCTGTTCCCATATCCTGTTCCATCCGATCTTCCAATATATTTGTATTCCCCTCGTTTGTGTGTGAGATGTTTATATCACGCTGCATGTCCATCATCGTCTGTTCTCCCCGCGTATCCGCTTCCTCAGTATGCGTCTCTGCGGTCTTGTACTGAGAACTTGTGTGGCAAAAACAATAGTAGTAGGGGAATGACGGAGGAACCCACTCATACTCAATATCCTGCTCCATGCGTTCCCTATTGGGCAACTTGATATCTATCTTTCTCGATAATACTTCACCAGCCTGGATTTCTATAAATACTCTTGCATAAGAAAGACGCTGCCGTCTCGTCGTAGGAATGTCCGTGCGGAGAGGCTTCCCCACGATGCTGGCCAGCTTCATTATGGCTGGGTTACTCCATAGTTGGGGAGACAGCCATGGCATCCGGATCCATATAGGGATAGATGTCAATCGGTCCTTCTCAAAGTTGGTCTCAGGGCACCATCATTTTAGGACAACTAAACGCCCATCGAACGTCCACGGACCTCCTTGTAATATGCGCTCCAGGTCCTCCTCCAAGTCGAATTTGATAAAGTAAAATCCGTTTTCCCTGGAGTAGATATCTATCCCCCCTTTCGGTCGCTATTGTCGGAGCGCATAGCCACATAGCTGTCCATAGAACGGCCGATTGCCCATCACGTACAAGACCAGTGTGTTTCTCCAGTATTCCGATGTTTCTTGAATATCATCGCTCATGATTTTGGCCACTTTCTCTCCATTGATGATAGTAGGTTCGATGTACTGCAGATCAACCTCCTCCTGGGCCGACGTCGTTTTGCATATGTCCATCCATGATACTGGTTTGGGATGTTTGCCGTTGTTGCTCATCACCTGTCTTCGTTGAGAAGGCACAGGGGGTGCCCTGTTAGTGCCCTCTGGTATTTGCCTAGTCTTCTTATCCCTCAGCCCTTCTCCTCCGCCCATCGTGGGGTTTCCGATAGGTGTGGATAACCCACCAAACCGAACCCCTCCCACCGGGCCGCTTCTCCGCATCATATTCCTCTGGTTAGACCGACCTGCGTTGTGCCCCCCCTGGCCGTGGGGCTTCCTTCTCCCGTCTCTCCAGTTGAGAGGGCTGGGTCCTTCTCCTCCGTCTTTCAATTGTTGTCCAGCCGCCGGCTTCTTCTCGAAACCGTGTCTCCTCCAGCGCCGCCTCAGAGTTCGCCTGGGTCCGATTATCATCCGCCGCGTCGTCCGCTCCTGGTTCACCTTTCGTGGAAGGAAACCCTAGCGTAGACATCTTTTTATTATATATATGTATATATGTATTTATATATATGTGTAAATATGTATATGTATTTATATGTATATATATTATTATATATACTGTTATATATATATATATATTTTTATATATATATATATATAAAAATATATATATATATATATATATATATATATATATATATATATATATATATATATATATACTGTATTTGTATATATATATATATATTTTTTTTATACTGTATTTGTATATATATATATATATATATATATATATATATATATATATATATATATATATATATATAAATATATATATATATATATATATATATATATATATATTTTATATATATATATATATATATATATATAAATATATATATATATATATATATATATATATATATATATATATATATATATATATATGTATGTATATTTTATATTTAGTATTTTATATATATGTATATTTATTATATATATATATATATATATATATATATATATATATATATATATATATATATATATATATATATATATATATATATATATATATGTATGATATATCCATTATATATGTATGTAAATATCTATATATTTATGTATATATATAATAGTATTTGTTGTATAAATATGTATATATTTTCAAATGCAATTTTAGTGCTAAATATTATTGTGTAAAATTTTACAAGTTATTTTATTATATAATTTTGTGACTTGTATATTTTATCACTTTAAAATATATTATTTATATTTAAATTCCTGTATTTTATAAATCATGGCCAATTGATGTCCAAACCTAGCATAGGTTTTTGGGCCCAATTGTGTCTAATACATTCAGAGTCTGTACAAGTCATATTGGACTTGATTCACGGCTTTGGGTCTCGTATCTGGATTTCGGTTCAATTCTGAATACGTGGACAAAATAGTAAATAATTAATTAATTATTTTTCAGAAACTGTTGCTTTCTATTTTTGAATTTCTATATATATTTTAATTACTGTAAAAATCAGGTAAAAATTATATTTAAATACTATGTTAATTTAGCTAATTTATTATAATTTTTATATAATTTAATAAGTAATTTTGGTATTTTATAAAAATAGGAAAATAGAACTCATTTTTATGATACATATGTTTGCTGATTTTTAATAAATATCTATGAGGGTTTATAAATTCCAGAATTATTAGTATAAATTTCTATAATTAAAAAGGATCATTTTGGTACTTTATTTTATGTAAAATTGAGCTTTTTGTCTATCTCAAAAATTGTTAAAATATAGTGTACAGTTTGATTTATTTATTGAATAGTTACAACTTGCAATAATTTGTGTTGTTTTGAGTTATTATAGTATTGGACCTCACCCCGCACTAGTGTAATGACCCTAGAAAGTTAGTTTGGGTATTGTGTCACCCCAAATTAGTCTCCTATGCTAAAGTCATTATTTGGCTAGGTGTCCAGTCAGAAAATCGTGTTGCACAACTAGTGTCTTAGTGTTTAACTTTGTGTGAAAACTAAGTTTATGTATTATTTCTACAGTGACGAGTCACCAGGCATCTATAGCATTTCTATCGCTACCTTGCTTTGCTAAAAGCAAGTACCTCTACAAACTTTACATACTGCTATAATAATAAACTATAATTTTCCAACCATGTTAAATGCTGATCCTTGGGATAGCAAGTTAAATTTTCACATGTTGTATTACTTTTAGTCTCTACCATGCTTAGGACAGTCTTCATATCTTTCACATGTTTAAACAACGGGTTAAGGAAAAACTGTTAGTAGTGTACGTGATCATGACCCCCTTCTCCGTATGTATTTACCGAGCACTGTTATATTCTATATGTAACTTTGTCGTATGTCTGATCCCGCATTTGTGTATGGACATACACCGATGCCATTAAGGGTACGTATGTACACTTCAAAAAATTGATATGTACCACTGTACATCTTGATTACCTATTGACTGATCACTCACCTACTACAGTTTTAAACTTTAAAACAAATAATTATTGCCATAATGAAATGCATCTAAAACTGGAATAAAACAATATTTGTCATTTTATCTCTTTCCATCACATGATCAGTATTATATGTTTGTTAGATTCAGTACTTGCTCCCATCCTGACAGGATAACGTTGTAGGTATACTTTCTGAGGAGAAGTTGCTTTGTGATTCCTATTATGGAGTTGCTGCCGAGGACCAGACTTTATCTTACGAGGATGTACCTGCAGAAAAACTCGTCTAGTTTGTGTAATTGCTAGGGATATTTTAGAGTAGTCATGTATTAGACTACGTATTTTATGACTGGACCTGTATCCAGCTTTACATTTTGGACTTGTACTTGGATCTTATTTACGAGTCGACTTTTGTGTTTGGAACATTGCTGAATCATTATTACATATAGAACTATTAGCACATTTTAGTCTTATCTTGTTATCTTTAGAACAGCTTGCTACGCTTTATCTCAAGCGTAGGCTGGACATGACTCGGCCCGGCCCAACAATTTGGGTAGCGGATCGTGACATATTTTTAGTGGTGGCCCATGCAGGTCCTGGCTAAATTGTTTGGTTACGTCATTGTACCAAGCTTGCCTGCAATTAGGAACTTAAGGTAACTAGACAACATTAGGAATAACGCTTAGAACACCTAGAGGAATACTAGGATTGCAACATAGGAAACACATCACATCATATGCTCGTTATTTCAAAAATTAGACTTTCTTGTTGTTTATGAATAATTACTTAAAAGAGTCCTTATAAGTCCTTTTTATTTATTTAGATGGTGCTCACCCGCTCATCCCAGTATGTCACACCTGAGAATGGCAAAATTTTCATCCAGTCGGTTGACCAGTTGACCGATACACCTCCACCTACCATACTCCTCCACTCCACAAATCTACCAACCCAAATGCCTCCACCACCTTCCACATCACAGACCCAGCTGGACCCGATACTCCCACCACCACCTATTACTATACCTGCCCAGGCTTCCGTCACTCTCGACGGGAACCAACTGCTCACTCTGATCCAGGGGTTCCTAACGACCCATCAGGAGCAGACCACCCTACTCCGTCAGAGCATGGAGCGTTCTGAGGAACGTACCACGGTCCCACCACCTATAGAGCCACGACAGAGAACGGGGACAATCAAGGACTTCATGGGTATGAACCCCAAGGAGTTCTTAGGGAATGAGGGCATCGTAGTAGCAGATGACTGGCTAGACTCAGTAGAGAGAAAGCTCCTTGGAGCTAGGTTGCCGAATGACCTCCAGGTCGAGGCAGCAAGATTTCTGCTGATAGACTTGGCAGGAGTTTGGTTCAGGAATGAGTCGCTATTCGCGAGAGGAAATGCCACTTGGGATCAGTTCAAGACCCAGTTCAAGAAGAAATTCTTCTCGACCACCGCTAGGGTATCCATGGGGCTATGATTCCAGAACATCCAGCAGGGGAACCGTTCTGTTGACGAGTATGAAGCAGAGTTTAGTCGCCTGAGCCATTTCGCTCCTAGTCTAGTTGCAGACCCAGAGGAGATGACGCGTAGGTTTTGCCATGGTCTAGTTCCAGACATTGGCATTATTATAGTGGCGAACGGTATGACTGACTACTACCAGAGCCTAGAGTTGGCCCGGAGCATAGAGAAGCGTCTTCAGTCTTGCAAGAGATCGGCTTCTGTACACCTCGAGGGACCCTCCAAGCGTCAGGCTTTCCAGCCGAGAGTACCGACGTCGCACCAGCAGACATACCGTCCTCCCACACCTTATCACCCAACCCCACCAGCTAGAGCCCCGGGACCCCGACAGCAGAAGGGAGCTTTGTGTGTATTCTGTAGGAGGCCAGGCCATGATGCTATCGTCTGTAGGAAGAGGTTAGGGCAGTGTTTAGCTTGTGGGTCTACCACCCATCAGCTTCGAGACTGCCCAGTAGCGAGGGTACCAGGTGCCGGACCACCGACTAGAGGACCGCCGCTTCCAACTCAGCAGCAGAGGTTTGGGCAACATCTGCAGCAGCAAAAGGAACCCCAGGGGAAGTCTTATAGCCTAGCTCTTGAGCCAGAGCCAGAGCCAGAGCAGGTTTCGGAGCCCGATTATTTGGCTGACGTCATCATATGTCGTGTTTATTTACAAACTTTTCTAGCTCTATGCTTGTTTGATTTTAGTGCATCGTATAGCTTTCTGTCATCAGAGTTTTTGCATAAACACCACTTAGTAGCTACACCTACCGAAGAGATGAGTAGAGTAATGACGGGAGGCGGACCAGTGCCCATTAGAGCTATCTATTGATGCTCTATTACTATAGCCGGAAGAGAGTTTAGGGGACGATTCTTTGTGATGCCACTCCCCGAATATGATATCATATTGGGGATGGACTGGCTTAGCTATGCCCATGCAGCTATAGACTGTCATGAGGGTAGTATTCTGTTCAGTCCCGTAGGCACGACACCATTCAGTGTCAGGAGGACAGGGCCGGAGATCAGCCTAGAGTCGAACTGTTGTACGACAGTTGGGGAGATAGCACCGCCATACCCTATCATTTGGGAGTTTATGGATGTATTTCCAGAGGATCTTCCAGGACTTTCGCCTGACAGAGATGTGGAGTTCATTATAGACTTAGTACCGGGTTCATCACCAGTATCCCGGGCTTGCTATAGAGTGAACCCCAAGGAGGCCGTAGAGATGAAGGAGCAGATTGATGACCTGTTGAAAAAGGGTTCCATTCGATCTAGTGCTTCTCCATGGGGAGCGCCAATGCTTTTTGTGCCGAAGAAGGATGGTACAGTCCGGTTGTGTATTGACTACCGGGCATTGAATACCATCACCATTAAGAACAAATATCCTCTGCCCAGGACAGATGATTTGTTCAACCAGTTAAGTGGGGCGAAGGTGTTTTCCAGGATAGATTACCACCAGGTGAAAGTCAGGACTGCAGACATCCAGAAGATGGCGTTCAACACGAAGAACAGGCGGTACGAGTTTTTGGTGATGCCATTTGGTCTCACAAATGCGCCAGCTGTCTTTATGAACTTGGTGAATAAGATATTTCACCAGTATCTTGATAAATTCATCGTAGTATTTATTGACGACATCCTGATATACGCAAAAATGTCGGAGGAGCACGCAGAGCACTTGCGGACAGTTTTGGGAATTCTGAGGCAGGAGAGGTTGTATGCCAAATTGTCGAAGTATGAGTTCTTTTTGGACCGAGTGGAGTTTCTCGGTCATGTAGTTACTGGAGAGGGGATCTTGGTGGATCCCAGGAAGATTGTTGTCGTTGAGATATGGAAGGCTCTGACGTCAGTTTCAGAGATCAGGAGCTTTCTGGGTTTAGCCGGCTATTATAGGAAGTTCGTCCAGAACTTTGCTAGGATAGCTGAACCCATGACGAAACTGACGCGGAAGGATGTAGAGTATATCTGGTCAGAGGACAGCCAGGCAGCATTTGAGAAGCTGAAGAGGAGACTGACGACCGCTCCAGTTCTGACATTACCTTCAGGATCTAGAGGTTTCACCATATACAGCGATGCTTCGGGAAAGGGGCTAGGATGTGTCCTACATGTAACACCCAGTTTTCTGAAATTGGGGTATTTTTGAAAATTTATTATTTTTATTATTTATTAGTGGTATTTTAGTCATAATATGATTTGGGTGATTTTAGTTAAGTTAAACTATTTTCTAAGTCACGACTTATGACTTTGTGACTTTACTAGTATAACCCTAGAGATTTCATAACCTAGAAACTAACCATGATCATGTGAGCCTAGCCATAGGTTTAGAACATCAAATTAGGGCTTTTTGGCTTAAAGGGTATTTTGGTAATTTTCTAGGATTTATTGGGAATTATTTGGATTTATGTGTTTTATTATTATTTAATTATTGATTAGTGTCATGAGAGTTCCTAACCTAGTTTAGCCTAATCTAGGGGTTAGCCATTAACCTAGAAGACTAAGTGTAGGTATTTACTTTATGTTGTAAATATCTTAGGATTGAAATATCTAGATATTTACCTTGAGATATTCTTGAAACCTAGAAATATCTTCAACCCTTTACCTAGAAGTCTTTGCCTTCACCATGAAGCAACCCAAGGACACCCCCTACCTCTTGGCTGGCCATAGGACTACCCCTTCCTATATTAACCTATCATTCCATTCATGATCAATTTTTACATGAATTAAACCTAGAAAATCCACCACCTTCAAACCTTGATAACTTGATCAATTTTGATCCAAATCACCTCTAGTTTCTTGCATTGGACTCCCCTACACTAGAGGGTACTAGTTAGGGCCTGCTATCGAGAATTTCGTGAGCTTTGCGCATCACCAAGTTGAAGTGGACACCCCCCCTCTTCTTGTTTTTCCATTGGATTGCATCAATAGGTAAATGTCCATAAACCATGTTAATATTGTGTTTTCTCTTCATATTTGCATGCATCTAGGTACTAGGGAACTGAGGGTCAAGTTTGGTAGGATTTAGAGTTGGTTTGGTGTCCGTATCGGACACGTATCCTAGGCTAGGAAACAGTGTTTGGTGAAATGCCACTTAGGATTAAACTTTGTTATTTTGCAAAACAAAATATATTTTCTGGTAGCCCTAGACATGTAGGACACATACCAACTTGACTGAGCATAAAATCTTATCGTGTCCGTGTCCAAATTGGACACGAACACACTGCTAAAAACACACTGTGACACTGCTAAAACCCGACTGTTTGACACTTCCTGTCGTGTCCACACGTGTCGTGGACACGATACAGGAACTTGGACACGTGCCCTGACACCCCACCTATCCTAGGATACGACCACGACACCATAGGTTGCACACACGTATCCCTAGACTGGTCGACACGCGTGCACGATGCAGTACGACAGTGCGTGCGGCTCCCCTGCTGCTGCACATCTCGTGCTCGCTGCACGTAACACGTGGACACGTGCCACTTAGCACAGAGGTGGGGGCACCCTCTGACAAGCCCCCCCTCGAGTCTCACAATTTCTCGTGTCGTATCGGACACGTAGTTAGCTCTGCACTGATTCGTGCACTGTACTAACACGCGCACAATTAGGCTCTGATACGGGCTCGGACACGACGCTGTGTGACACTTGGACACGAGACAGACACTGGGACACCTAGCCTGACCCTAGGCGAACCCACACGCGTGAGCACGAGACACATGGACACGTGTGTCGTATCCTACATGCGTGTGCACCTTAGCACGATACTGTGCACTGTAATTTACCCGATTTGGGTTTTAGACTCCTGGACACGCCGTGTCGTGTCGTGGTGGACTCCCATGGACACACACGACACGTACACGTGTGGGGGCTCGATTACCAACCACTAGTTTCGAGTCTTAGCTCGTGTAGGTGCGTGAATTCGGATTACCTACCTATCGAGTTCACAGTCCACTGTTCTCAGGTTTTAGGATTTTCCAGTTTTTGCAAAAATGGATTTCAAACCCGATTTTGATATAATTTATACTTTGTAATAGTGTATTTTAGTATGTATATATGAAGTATATATGTATGTGTGAGTGTGGGTGAGTTTTCAGGGTATTTGGTTATGTGTGTAGGTTGTTGTGTATGTATATACATACATATGTATATATGAACTTGTGTGTGTGGGTTGGGGTGATTCCTATTTCAGGAAATCTGAGACTTCCTCCCCTTCCTGTTTTCTATTTCTCCCTCTCTCTCACTGTTTTCTGTCTCTCTCTCATTCACTCTCTCCCTCTCATTCTATGTCTCTCTTACTGTCCCTCTCTCTTTCACTCTCTCTCTCTCTCTCTCTCTCTCTCTCTATTTCCCTATATATATATATATATATATATATATATATATATATATATATATATATATATATATATATATATATATGAAAATGTATATATATGAATGTAGGTTAGCTATCTATATATATATATGTATATGTGTGGGTATTAAATATATAGTTGGATATGTATGTAGGTTATGTATAAGTGAGAATATAGGGTATATGGAAATTACATAGGCTATAGGCCTATGTGGTTATGTTTGTATGTGTATATTATATATAGGTTATGTATATAGTTATTGGTATATATAGTTAGGCTATATATATATATATGTTTAGCCTATATATTGATAATATATATAGATATGGTAAGTTGCATGAATATATATATGTATCATATATAGTTGGGTATATATAAGGTATTATATATAGATGTAAATGCCAGTGCCCTAGATATGTTAGCCTATGGTATTCATTTATGAGCCTATGGCTATGAGGTTAGGCTTTGACCCCTGTTTGACTAAAGTTGACCAAAGTCAACTATTGGTCAACCATGACCTAATTGACCTAGAATTGACTTGGATAGACTTAAGAGGACTAGTTGACTAAAGTTTGACTAACCCTAACTAGTTGATTAGGCTTGACCATATGGGTTATATGGATAGCCCTATGTAATTTAAGATATGTATGGGGTTAAGTGGTATACTTAGGAGTTGTGTCATGATTGGTGTTAGTCTTAGGGATTGACTGTGTAGGAACGATATAGTAAAGCGTAATACTCTAGAGGGGGGTGAATAGAGTTGGCAGCGGAATAATGCTAAATAAAAAATGTTAGCAACACAATCACAGTATATAATCAAAATTGAAATAATGTAAAGGCAGAGTTCAGAAAGCAAACGCAAAGACAACGATGTATACTGGTATCCCTCTGTTGAGGACTAATCCAGTCGGTAGAACTCTTGCTACCAGTTGAATCTACTATAGAAAAAACCGCAAGTTTTTTTACGAAGTCCTTGCAACTTCTACAACGCGAGCTTTGATACGAAGAACTCGTCCAACTTCAAATGTGAAGAGGTATTCTTCAATCAAGCCTTCTGATTACAATCTCTCAGAAACTTCTAGACCGTACCGCACTGGCAAATCGACTAGAGGATTGTAACTGGCTTGGGATCTGAAAATGAAAGCTCTAAAAAACTCTTTGGAAGGCAGAAAGCTTTTTAGATAGAGAGAAGATTGAAAGTGAATGAGTGAATTGAAATGATCGAAATCCATCTCTATTTATAGGAATTCCAAAGGGAGAACTCTGTCAGAATTCGGGCAGAATTCGGGCAGAACTCGATGAGCAAATCTCGGTCAAATCCGCAACTGCAGGAGGACCAAGTTCCAGAGAATTTCAAAAATCAAACGGCCACCAACCGAACTCTGGCCGAACTCTGGCCGAACTCTGGCCGAGTTCTGTCAGGGTTAGGTTAGGGTTTTTAAAACAGATTTTTGGTGATTTTTGAAAACCTTTTTGAAAACCTTTTTGTAAACATTTTGATAGGTCATTTTAAAAACATTTTGAACTATTTGGGAGTAGCCTATTTGCCAGTACGACTCGGTGTACAATGTATTCCTAGACTCAAATAAAGTGAAAAATTACATTACATAGGAAGTACAGACTCAAGTAGGCAAACAGATCTTCAGTCTTGAACGGAGTGAATATCCAATCTTGCTTATGTCCAAGGAGCTGAGATGTTCCAACAAGCTTCGTATATCCAGACAGAGTTTTGATCAATTATTAAAATCAGGTTGACTATGACCAATGGGCCAACAATCTTCCCCATTTTGATAATTGACAAACTATGAATGATATAACTTTAAGCTAGTTCAAGCTTGTTCAAAAATATCAAAAAGTAGAAATTGTTCATAACCTGTATTTAACTCAAAAAAATAGTTAGATCATTTTTAATTTTCTTCCCCTTTGTCACTTAGCAAAATAATTGCACAAGAGAAGGCTCCCCCGCATTAAATGCAGAAGGCTCCCCCGCAATGAATGCATAAGTAACAAATAGCGAGAAAATAAAAAAAATATAGTATAAGAATTAGAGATATAGCATCACAGGAATGTAAAGTGTCTACAAATTATTATCACAGGCATGTATTGCTTCAAAACATAAAAGAAATTTCAGGCATGCTATTTCACAGGCAGTTTAAAATGGAGAAGCAGTATAAAGAGATAGTGCTTAAACAAAATGCTGAAATAAACTGAGATGTCATAAATGAAACATCAAAAACATGTCCATGAAGATAAAAAGTACTGATAGCAAACTACAAAGTACTGATAAAAAGTAAATAATAAAAACTTGGAATGTCGGAGCATTTCCAAGTATACAGTAGAATATCACTAATAATCAAATCAGATCTCATCATCACTATCCTCATCAATATCATCAGCAGCGTGGCCAGCATGACCGGAAGTACCAACACCAGAAGTACCAGCGCCAGTAGGATGAGTAGGGGCGCCAGCATAGAACTCGCCAACGTAATCTCGAGGTGCACGATACCAGTCATAGGCGTTACCTGGCTGGAAGTAGGCACGAACAGCCTCATCCTCACAGCGGTAACCCGAAAAAGCTGGATCACGAGGGATGGAAGCAGCAGAGTGACCAGTCTGGGCAAAACGCAGATCGGCCAAGGAGTTTGCCATCGCCTGGTAACGGGTGACATCGCGGAACTCTCGCTCGCGAGCCATGTCCGTCATCGAGACGTGCAAAGCTGATAAATGCTGATGTATGCCCTCAAAAGTCATGGCATACGGCTGATGTGGTGAAGATGGTACAGTAGGAGGAGCAGGAGGTGGAGCTGAAGCAGTCCGGCTGCGATGAAAAAGCTGGAGTAACTTGGGCTCAGAGTCCTGAGTACAAGTCGATAGATCGATCTCGAATCGCTGAAAGATACGAGGGAGAATCATCGCGTAAGAGAGATTTCGATCTCTAGCACGACAACGTCCCATCATCTGAATGATTGTCTTAGGGGCAAAAAAAGGAATCCCCTTAAGAATATGGTACATGGCGGACAGCTCAAGCGAAGTCACATCATCCTTGGAAGTGGATTTTGGAAGAAGAGTAGAGTAGATGATGCGATGCAATTCGTAGTTGAACAAGTTCAGGTTGTTAGCCTTGAACTTTCCAGAACGTACTCTGTCAGGTGCACAAAGTTCCGTTTTGAAACTCGTGAGTGTAGTGCCTTCGGGGAAATCGAATTCCGTGATATCAACTAGCGGTTCACCTTCATTGGGAATACCAAGAATCTTCGCTAGAAGGACATCATTGAAGTCAATGTCTATGCCTCCGATACGTGTGCTCACGTCAAAAGTGTTAACTACGAGATTGCAATAGAACAATCTAATGGCATTAGTAGCTATTGGGAAGCACAGTTTAACAAGTAAGTGTAACCCTAATGCCTCAAATAAGTGACGATGATCAGGGAATACCGTCCATTTAACCGGAGCGCCGCTACATATGGAACGTGTGGAAAAGTCACCGTACCATAATAAAGCTTGATTGAGGGTTTGAAAGAAGAACCCATCGAAAGCGCCGTCGCTCTTTTGGACTGGCAAAAACAAGGAATCCGTGTGAGGATTCGAAGAGGACCCTTCCTCACTAGGAGTGGTCTTCTTCCTCTTAGACGGATTAAATCTAGGTGCCATTAAAATAAAAAGCACTAATATGAAAGGTGGAGAGAGAGGGAGTTATACCTCACGAAAATTGGATATGTTGTAGAGAAGAACGATCTCCGCACGATTCCAAATTTTGGAAGGATTTCACCAAGTAGATAGGAAGCAATGGGTTGGTGAATACCTAGGGTTTGGAGGAGTTTCGGGCGGCTGGAGCTGCTGTTTGAAAGTTTGGAAGCAATGAAAGAGAAGAAGCTCTCGGGTTCTGTATATATACATATACACCCTCAACCGAACTCGGGCCGAATTCGGTCAGAGCTCTGGCCGAATTCGCCTAGGGTTCTTTCAGGTTAATTTTTGCTACTTCTTTTTTATTGACTCGTTGCAAATATTTAATTCAAAGATTAGTTATTTTAGTCTTCAAATAACATAATTAATAATATTTTATGAATTAAATGTCGTTACACAGCGACTGTCTCAGATTAGCTGTAGGAGTACTGTCCCAGCTGGCGGAGGTTCACCGGAGAACTCTTAAGTACCGCTTCGCTTCAACCGTAGTTGTGGTGACAGACAGACTCTTTATTAGCTTGTCTCTAACACAATTTTTGCATAATGATATATAATTATAAGATAAAATCAATTAATATTATTGACGTCCAAAATTCCTAATTCTCGACGTAAATAATTGAAACGATCTTCCGCTAGAGTTTTAGTGAAGATGTCAGCTAATTGATTTTCAGTATCTATGTACACAAGGTTTATATCTCCATTTTGATGATGATCTCTAAGAAAATGATGTCTAATCTCGATATGTTTAGTACGAGAATGACATACAGGATTCTTAGTCAAATTAATGGTGCTCGTGTTATCACAGAAAATGGAAATATTTGTGAAAAAAAAAATTAAAGTCTTCTAGGGTTTGTTTCTACCACAAAATCTGAGCGCAACAACGTCCTGCGGCGATATACTCAGCCTCTGTTGTTGATAAGGCTACAGAATTTTGCTTTTTACTAAACCAAGAGACTAGAGCCTTGCCTAAGAAATGACATGTACCGCTAGTACTTTTTCTATCAACCTTGCATCCCGTAAAATCTGCATCCGAATAACCAATAAGGTCAAAGGATTTAGTTTTGGGATACCACAAGCCGACAGAAGAAGTGCCCTTAAGGTATCGGAAGATACGCTTAACTGCGGTTAGATGTGATTCCTTTGGGTTAGCTTGAAAACGTGCACACAGGCAAACACTAAACATTATATCTGGACGACTAGCAGTTAAGTAAAGTAAACTACCAATCATACCTCGATACTTACGTGTGTCGACTGGCTTACCTTGTTCGTCAGAATCAAGCTTTGTTGAAGTTGCCATCGGAGTGCCAATAGGTTTGACATTGTCCAGATCGAACTTCTTTAGCAAATCTTTTGTGTACTTGGCTTGATTAATGAACGTTCCATTGTCGGTTTGTTTGATTTGCAATCCGAGAAAGAACTTTAGCTCTCCCATCATGCTCATCTCAAACTCATTCTGCATACACTTAGAAAATTCTTGACAAAGAGATTCATCAGTGGATCCAAATATGATATCATCAACATAAATTTGAATTAAAAGCAGCTTGCCATTAAAAGATTTAATAAAAAGTGTAGTGTCAACCTTTCCTTTTGAAAAACCGTTATCAAGTAGAAAAGAGCTTAGACGGTCATACCAAGCACGAGGGGCTTGTTTCAAACCATATAAGGCTTTCTTCAACTTGAAAACATGGTCAGGATTTCTGAAATCCGTGAAACCCGGAGGTTGTGCTACAAAAACTTCTTCTTTTATAAAGCCATTTAGAAAAGCACTTTTTACATCCATTTGAAAAAGTTTGAAATCATGAAAACATGCAAATGCACATAACATTCGAATGGATTCTAATCTCGCAACTGGGGCATAAGTCTCATCGTAGTCGATACCCTCTTCTTGATTGTATCCTTGAGCTACGAGTCGAGCCTTGTTACGAGTTACTAAACCATCCTCATTTAGTTTGTTTCGGAATACCCAACGGGTGCCAATGACCGAATGATCAATAGGCTTGGGAACAAGTTCCCAAACTTGATTCCGTTCGAATTGGTTTAATTCCTCTTGCATGGCATCTATCCAGAAACTATCACTACATGCTTCATCAATAGATTTAGGTTCTAGCTGTGAAATAAAAGCAACACTAGAAACAATATCTTTACTGGATGATCGAGTACTTACTCCCTTGGTAATATCACCAATTACCAAATCTTGTGGATGATCAGCTGTGAATTTTAACCTTTTCGGTAGACTCTGTAGGTAGCTGGTTCCTGGATCTCCTCTAGGGGGTTCAGCTAGTGCAGAGCTTGGTTCAGGTTCAGCTGATGTTGAACTTGATGTAGGCAGATCTTCATCACTATCATCGAGAGACATTTGGTTCATTTCATCAAAAGTGACGTTGATTGATTCTTCGATGATCATGGTACGTTTGTTGAAGACTCTGTACCCTTTGCTCTTTGCCGCATAACCTAGAAATATACCTTCATCGGCCTTTTTGTCAAACTTTCCCAAATTGTCTTTAGTATTAAGAATAAAGCACTTACAGCCAAATATCTTAAAGTATGAAACTGAAGGAATTCTATCAAACCATAACTCAAATGGAGTCTTCTTCGATTTGGGTCGAATTAGAACTCTATTGAGCACAAAGCAAGCTGTATTGACAGCTTCAGCCCAAAAGTATTTGGGTAGGCTAAATTGATTTAACATCACTCTGGCCATTTCGGTTAGAGTTCTGTTCTTACGTTCCACAACTCCATTTTGTTGTGGAGTTCTAGGGCAGGAGAACTCGTGTATGAAACCGTATGTGTCACAAAATTGCTCGAAATCAGCATTCTCGAATTCGCCTCTATGATCGTTTCTAATTCGAGTGATCATGTAACCTTTTTCATTTTGTACTTTCTTGCAAAAGGCGACAAATTCGGATAATGCGTCATTCTTGCATGTCAAGAAATATACCCACGTGTATCTAGAAAAATCATCTATAATAACAAATGCATATAATTTACCTCCGAGGCTAGCAACTCTGCTAGGACCGAATAAATCCATGTGTAGCAATTGTAGAGGTCTAGTAGTACATACTGCGTTTACAGACTTGAATATGGATCTGGTAGCCTTGTTCTTTTCACATTGGCTGCATACCGAATCCTTCTTGAATGTTATGTCTGGTAAACCGCGTACTATCTTCTTTGTGGATAATCTTGAAATTGTATCCATGTTTGCATGACCGAGTCTCATGTGCCATAGATGACTCTCATCACTTTTGGCCATTAAGCATCTACCTGAAATGTTAGCTTCTTCCAACAGATAGAAAATATATATATTGTCTTCCCTGATTCCTTCAAAGATAGTACTACTAGTTGAGCTATCAACTATAGTACATTTGTCTTTGCCAAAGTTGATACCATAACCATGATCAGCTAGATGACTTATGCTGAGCAGATTATGTTTCAACTCGGTAACCAGACAGACATCTTTAATCACTGGATAGGGAGACTTACCAACATCACCGATACCAATAATATACCCTTTCAAATTATTACCGAAGGAAACATAACCTTCCTTCTTCTTCTTCGACAGTGTTGCAAATAGGGTAGCGTCACCGATCATATGCCGTGAGCAACCGCTGTCGAGGATCCATTTGCTTCTAGCATGTGAAGGGTGTTCCACCTACAAAACAGTTTGCAGATGAAACCTTTGGTACCCATTTCTTGTAGGGTCCTGAATTGTTAGCTTTAGGTATCCAAGCATAAACATTTAAATCTACAAGCTTTCTCATTCTACATGCAGATGATATATGACCAATGAGGCCACAATAATGACATTGTGCATGTCGAGTGTTGAAAGCTGAGTGGTGTGCATGGTTGGTAGGTTTGGGTTTTCTAGTATAGAAGAATGCATACTTATGATCATGTTTGGGCTTAACCTTTTGGGGTAAAGGTTTTGTATGGTTTGGTCTGACAGTGTTTGGCTTGGGAATGTTCCGAATTCTCGGTAAGTGACACGTGTTAGGATAGGAAGCAGCAGGCTCAGGCTGTTTTCCTAACCTAATTTCCAACCTTTTGGAAGTGTCATATAACTTAGTATAATCAGAAGTGAGTGATTCCATTCTGATTTGTGCAGATTGAAGACTTTTCTTTTCTCTAGAAAGATCTTCTCTCAATTGGTCTATAATCTTGTCTTTCTCTTCGGATGACTGTTTAGTCTCGTGTAATAAGAGCTTTATAGAGGAAAGCTCACCAGACTCACTAACATTAGCTCTAACCTCAGCTAGTAGGTCGGTAAGTCTTCCTATTTCTCCTTTGTACTCTTTGAGTACCTTCTTAGCGGTCTGATATTTACTACGCAGTTTCCTGTAGTCAAGCATCAGGTCACTGAAGGCATCTCCTAATTGCTCAAAGGTGAAGTCATCATATGTTTCTACAAGTTCAGTAGGTACCTGATCGATTGCCATGAAGCAGATGTTTGCAGCGTCCTCTGAATGTTCATCTTCTGAGTCGCTAGCTTCACTCTCATGCCATATGCTGGTGTTGGCATATTTTCGAGACGTTGATCTTTTCAGGTTGCCTTTTTCATACCTGTTGTTCTTCTTGCTCGATGATGAGTTGATGGGACAGTCCTTCTTCATATGTCCCTTCTTTTTGCAGCCATAGCAGACAGCATCTTCTTGGTACCAGTTGTTGCTGTTGTTCTCTTTGACTCTCTTCTCATGTCTCATGAATCTTTTGAACTTCCTTGCTAGGAGAGCTTGATCTTCAGCGTCAGATCCACTGCTGTCTGAGTCATCTTCAGCAGCTTTTCTATGCTGAGCTTTGAGGGCGATAGTCTTCTCCTTTGGTGCAGGTTCTTCAAAATCTTGTAGCTCCAGTTCATGAGTGAGTAGTTTACCCATGAGTACTTCAAGTGACATTGTAGTGAGGTCGTTTCCTTCAATGATAGCTGTAGCCTTTGGAATCCAGTTCTTGGTGAGAGCTCGCAAGAGTTTGTGAATCTTTTCGTGGTTACTGTAATCTTTGCCTAAGGAGGACAAAGGGTTTACAATATCCAAGAACCTCTCGAACATTTGTGTGACTGTTTCATTTGGCTTCATTTTGAACGCCTCGTACTCTTGAGTAAGTCTGCTGACTTTTGACTCCTTGACTTGAGTCGTACCTTCATGTGTAACTTCGAGAAGCTTCCACACACCATTTGCCGTTGTGCATGTAGATACCCTGTTAAATTATGTTCTGTCTAAGGCACAAAAAAGAGCATTAATGGCACGTGCGTCAAGACTGGCCTTTTTCTTTTCTTCCTCTGTATAACTGCTTTGGGGTTTTTCAACCAAAACTCCCTCGACATTTATACGAGGTGGCTTCTGATAGCCATCAAGAACAATAGCCCATAAGTCAAAATCAAGAGATTTCAAGAAGAAACTCATCCGTGTTTTCCAATAAGTGTAGTTAGTACCATCAAACTGAGGGGGTCTGTTTGTGGCCTGACCTTCACTTGTGAATTTTATAGTAGCCATGTGATGTGCTGTGATCTAATAAATAATGAATAAATAATAGCACTGTTACCTCGCTTTACCTGTAACACCCGCTCTGATACCAATTATAGGAACGATATAGTAAAGCGTAATACTCTAGAGGGGGGGTGAATAGAGTTGGCAGCGGAATAATGCTAAATAAAAAATGTTAGCAACACAATCACAGTATATAATCACAATTGAAATAATGTAAAGGCAGAGTTCAGAAAGCAAACGCAAAGACATCGATGTATACTGGTATCCCTCTGTTGAGGACTAATCCAGTCGGTAGAACTCTTGCTACCAGTTGAATCCACTATAGGAAAAACCGCAAGTTTTCTTACGAAGTCCTTGCAACTTCTACAACGCGAGCTTTGATACGAAGAACTCGTCCAACTTCAAATGTGAAGAGGTATTCTTCAATCAAGCCTTCTGATTACAATCTCTCAGAAACTTCTAGACCGTACCGCACTGGCAAATCGACTAGAGGATTGTAACTAGCTTGGGATCTGAAAATGAAAGCTCTAGAAAACTCTTTGGAAGGCAGAAAGCTTTTTAGATAGAGAGAAGATTGAAAGTGAATGAGTGAATTGAAATGATCAAAATCCATCTCTATTTATAGGAATTCCAAAGGGAGAACTCTGTTAGAATTCGGACAGAATTCGGGCAGAACTCGATGAGCAAATTTCGGTCAAATCCGCAACTGCAAGAGGACCAAGTTTCAGAGAATTTCAAAAATCAAACGGCCACCAACCGAACTCTGGCCGAACTCTGGCCGAGTTCTGTCAGGGTTAGGTTAGGGTTTTTAAAACAGATTTTTGGTGATTTTTGAAAACCTTTTTGAAAACCTTTTTGTAAACATTTTGATAGGTCATTTTAAAAACATTTTGAACTATTTGGGAGTAGCCTATTTGCCAGTACGACTCGGTGTACAATGTATTCCTAGACTCAAATAAAGTGAAAAATTACATTGCATAGGAAGTACAGACTCAAGTAGGCAAACAGATCTTCAGTCTTGAACGGAGTGAATATCCAATCTTGCTTATGTCCAAGGAGCTGAGATGTCCCAACAAGCTTCGTATATCCAGACAGAGTTTTGATCAATTATTAAAATCAGGTTGACTATGACCAATGGGCCAACAGACTGGAAGTTGGCCATTAGTCAAGATTGACCTAATTACCTTATTGACTAGTCTTGTTTGACCAAAACCTTAGTTGGTCTAAGTTTGACCTAGACTTGACCCAGATTGATCATGTTGACTAATATTTGACTAGTTTGTTTTGAATGTTGACCAAGAGTTGACTTTAACCTAGATTTGACTAACCTTGACTTGTTTGACCTTGTTTGACTCTATTTGACTTAGTTTAACTTCTTGTGACCTAATATGACTTGATTTGGCTTAGTTTGACTGTAGAGTTGACCAAGTTTGACTTTGACCTAGATTGGCTTAGAATTCATATAGATTGCATTGTAGATTTCATTACCTTCATTTTGGACATGTCATAACTGTATTACTCTATTTTAGGACATTGTGACCCTGGTACAGACATCTGATATTACACTACTCTTTCCAGAGTGTCAGGCGAGTACATTCTCTGATAGTTCTTTCATTACTTGTCATTTACTGTATTTCAGTTCTAGTTAGCTATATGTGATTCTCTGTACAAACACGATTAGTATTGCTGGATCCATTACATGCGACACTCATTTATTCATGTCTGGCCTCTATATCTGGAATCACTACTGGCATCACCCTACTGGAATCATTTCTGGAATCATTGGCTGGACTCATACTGGTTGTAGTGTTGGATTATGGATTCATTTGTGGGCGGGGAAATACTTGAGTAGACATGTGAACATACCTAAAATCTGGAACCACCTCCCTTGGAACTATTCTGGAATGCTAGCCATCCCACACTTGGCCGAGTGTGCGATGTGCCTGATTACCCTTAGCCGTTTACATGTTGATCTCAGTATTTTAAAACATACTGTTAGAGTATAGTCTGGACTTACCCTGGAATCATGGATCACTTCTGGACTCATTTTTACTGGACTCATCTTGTGCTGGAATCATCTAGTATTGGATTATATGGACTGGACTCACACTGGAATTACATTTTTTACTGTCTGGACTTATACCATGTTATTCTAGTTCAGCTAGTTTACTACAGTCTTCTTTGCCATGTTTTCTTCTCTTGTTAGCTACTTTACTTTCCTTGTACCCTCACTGTTTCTCTACATCATTATCTGTATAAAACTGTCATGCTCATCTATATAACTGTCTAAAAACTGCTTTATAGTCTTTGTCATTTACTTGGGATTTCTAGATGAGATGTGCTCGTTCCTGTCCTGATTGGACCTGTTGAAAATATTACAGATGATACTCCTGAGGACACATGCCCTACTTACCATGGACCTGGCGAGGGATTAGCTACCTTTGGTTCCGACTCTCAGGAGTGATTCAGGAGTTTAGCTAGTAGGCTTACTTAGCTTTCATGTTTTGAGCTTGTTTGTATTAAACTTGAGATATTGAGTTGTATTAGAGTTTGTTTGAGATATTGTTGTTATTATTTTAGTAGTTTAATTTCTGTTGTTGTTAGTTGGTATCTAGAATTCTGTGTTATCTTATCGTGCTTAGACTGTGATTGAGTATATCATATCTTTTACTTGTCCTCCCTTCGGAGTTGAGATCTTGGCAAGTACATTATATACACTGTATGAGATTAGTTAGCAACCTAGGACAGTGTTCTACCGCCGACACTGCGGCGTAGGCTGGACGTACCCACTTCTCGTACCCCTACACAGGGTGCGGGTCATGACACGTTTTTAGTGGTGGCCCATGCAGGTCTCGAGTTTATGTAGTGGTATTCGAACTAGAGTATCACTACAGCCTGTGATAGGATTTGATAATAGGCTTAGAGAGAGGATACTCAATCACAATTAGGAAATTTCCATGGATTTGAATCTACTGACTATTGTTCAAATCTGTATAATCTATTTCATATTGTCCTTTGATACTATCATCCTTGTACCGTTATTGACTTCCTTATTGATCTGTCTTCAGGATGGTGGAGACACGATCACAGCGTCTCGGTCCAGGTGACACCACTGAGAGGTCTGCCACCTCTCGTCCAGCTCACCAGGACCCGGGGACCACAGCTCCCCTTACTCCAGCTCATGTGGGAGCTTCTGCCACATTTGGGGGTGCACTTCTACTTATTCGGGGGACCATCCCAGCTACCCCAGACATGCCTCCCCTACCGTTTTGTCAGCCACAGTTTCAGCAGCACCAGCAGCAGTTCCAGCCGCCGATGCCATCTGGATTAGTGGATGCTGCACAAATGTTTTCATACTTCCAGCATTTTCTAGAGACGCAGCAGGCCCAACAGCAGCGTCATACGACGGAGTTTACCAGGGGCATAGATGAGGTCCATCAGCTGGCTAGAGCCACGGTGGAGAGGTTGGCTGTCCAGCCACAGGGAGGATTGGAACAGCCGCTACAGCAGAAGATTCCGGGCATTCAGGAGTTCAAAAAGATGAACCCCAGGGACTTCTTGGGGACAGAGGGGATTCTTTATGCTGATGACTGGATTGAGCACATTGAGGAGATCTTCCGACTGGCGGAGATACCAGCCGGACTCCAGATAGAGGCAGCAGCCAGCCAGATTTGGGATCTTGCCCGTACCTGGTATCAGACGGACCCGAGAGTAGGCACTCCAGGACAGACATGGAGAGTTTTCAAGGAGCTCTTCAAGAGGAAGTTTTTCCCCGATTAGGCAGTCGGTGCTTTGGAGACCCAGTTCGAGAACCTGGTTCAGGGAAAACAGACTGTAGAGGAGTATTCTGGTGAGTTTTGCCGGTTGAGCAGATTTGTGGAGGGCCTTAGCGAGACAGCGAAGGCGAGGAGATTCAGGAAGGGCTTGGTCAAGGAGGTCAAGTCCTTGACCAAGAGTGACAGGAATGCCACCTTTGAGGAGATCCTGACAGGAGCGATGGCAGCTGAGGATGATCTTGAGCTGAAGCTCAAGAGGGGCCGCGACGCTCAGGGAGCCAGTAGCAGTGGAGGTCAGGCCAAGAGGCCTCACATTCAGCAGGCACCTGTTAGAGTTCAGCATCAGCCTCGAGGACAGGATCAGAGGATGCAGAGTTGTGGGTATTGCAAGAAAGTAGGGCATATTTGGGAGTCTTGTAGGAGGAGGCTAAAGGTTTGTCTATTTTGTGGGTCTGGTGCCCACAAGATGATAGATTGTCCAGTTGCACCTCCTTATGAGGGTGCTAGGCCACCTGTAGCTCAGCACCAGAGGGGTGGAGCTTTTGCGATGACGGTCGATGAGACCAACGCTGCAGGTGACGGGTTAGCAGGTTTGTCTTTTCTGTCCTTCTTTTCCCATCTTGTTGTATGATTCCATTAGTACCTGTCAGGATATGCTTGTGATGTGCTAGATAGCATAGTTACCCTTTTTGAGACTGTAGAATCATGACCAGTAGGTCTATGATTGCATGTTATCTTTTGACTTTGATTGACTGGGGGTGTGACCTAGAAGGAGTACGACCATCTTAATTTCGAGGACGAAATTCTTCTAAGGTGGGTAGACTTGTAACACCCAGTTTTCTGAAATTGGGGTATTTTTGAAAATTTATTATTTTTATTATTTATTAGTGGTATTTTAGTCATAATATGATTTGGGTGATTTTAGTTAAGTTAAACTATTTTCTAAGTCACGACTTATGACTTTGTGACTTTACTAGTATAACCCTAGAGATTTCATAACCTAGAGATGGGTGATACAGATGATGGCGCTTGACATTTAGTCAGGTTTGATGGAGCAGATCAAGGAGGCACAGTCTACAGATGAGAGCCTTCGCAGACTTCGAGCCCAGAATTTAGCTGGATTGCTGGATGACTTCACCGTAGCAGAGGATGGATCCTTGAGGCATGGCAGCTGGTTATGCGTGCCGAAGGGAGAGCTGATATAGGCTGTCTTGCAGGAGGTGCACCGATCTCGATATTCTATTCACCCTGGTGCCAACAAGATGTACCGTGACTTGCGGGAACATCTTTGGTGGCATGGGATGAAGAGGGATGTATCACATTTCATTTCGAGATGCCTAGTTTGCCAGCAGGTCAAGGCGGAGCGTCAGAGGCCAGCTGGTCTATTGCAGCCGTTACCCATTCCCGAGTGGAAGTGGGAACACATTACGATGGACTTCGTCTCAGGGCTTCCTCATTCCCAAGGAGGAAAGGATGCCATTTGGGTCATCGTTGACAGGCTGACGAAGTGTGCGCACTTCATACCCTTCAAGGTGGGGCTCTCCACCGAGAAGTTGGCGAAGCTATACATGCAGCAGATAGTTCGCTTACACGGAGTACCAGTGAGCATCGTGTCAGACCGAGATAACAGATTCACGTCCTACTACTGGAGGAGCTTGCAGGAAGAGTTGGGCAGTCGGCTCAAGTTCAGCACAGCCTACCACCCACAGACAGATGGGCAGTCCGAGAGGACGATACAGACGCTAGAGGACATGCTGAGGACTTGTGTGCTGGACTTTGATGGATCATGGAAGAGCCATCTACACTTGGTAGAGTTTTCATACAACAACAGCTACCAAGCCAGCATCGATATGTCTCCTTTCGAGGTACTATATGGACGACGATGACGTACACCGCTCTTTTGGGATAATGTTGGAGACAGAGTTATGCTTGGGCCAGAGATGATCACGGATGCCGCAGAGAAGGTCGGGATGATCAGAGACAGGCTCAGAGTCGCTCAGCACAGGCAGAAACACTGGGCCGATGCTAGTCGCAGACAGATGGAGTTCGCTGACGGAGATATGGTGCTAGTGAAGATATCACCTACTAGAGGGACGATCTGGTTCGGACGAGGAGGCAAGTTAAGCCCCAGATACATCGGGCCCACTAAAACAAAAAAACCTTTTAATGACGGCTAAAAAGCGTCATTAATGACGAACCATGACGCCTTTTTTTTCCATAGCAACCGTTATGAAAACGGGTGTTATAAAAGTTTTTTAAAAGCGTCATAAAATAACCGTCATGAATAGTTTCTATAAAAGCGTTATGAATAGTTAATATATAGTGCACAATTCAGAACAATTTTAAAACGTCATGAATAGATAATATGTATAGGCTCAATGCAGCACATTTATAACACTTTATACTATTCAAATTAGCACATTTATAGTGCTCTATACTGCACAGTATATATTATATTCCAAAAACTTAACATTATATATCACCATCTTTATTACATTTCTCAAAATAGAGTACATATCAACATCTTTATTACATTGAATATCCAAATACAGAATGTACCAAAAAAATAGGAATAAATCTCTCTTTTTCTAACCAAATTATTAGAAATATTTACTTAAGTAGATTCTGACCATGGATCTTCTCTTTGCCATCTCTTGAAGATATCGGGAGTCCCAAAGAGAAGTAGTGTCGCAGCTGAGCGACGACTTGGTGCTGCTGCAGCCGGTGCAGTCGTGGGAGAGCCTCATCCTCTGATCCCTTACTCTCGCCTGAACCCTCACCAACGCCTGCATGCACCTCAGCATCACGTTGTGCCCTTTTTGCAAAAAATCAAAAATGTTAGCTTAGCACCTTAGTAATCAACGCTGAAATGTGAGCCTAACAATCAACCTGGATTTTACCAAGCCAATAAATTAAAGAAAGTTAACATAAAATTTATATATTAGAAATCAAAATCAAAATTGCATAATTAACAAAGCATCACTTATTAGACTGACTGCACTTGGCACAAATGGAGAATTGCTAAAAATAGAATGATATTAAAATGCCAACCAAATGGAGGTCTCGTGTTCCAAATCCTCACCCCACCTATATCCATAATTTATATGTTATCAAGTTAGAACCAGGTATAAATGACACATAAGACCTACTGAGAAAAGTACATCAGTAATATCTTGAG
Organism: Iris pallida; assembly: GCA_029216955.1. Classification (NCBI taxonomy): domain Eukaryota; kingdom Viridiplantae; phylum Streptophyta; class Magnoliopsida; order Asparagales; family Iridaceae; genus Iris; species Iris pallida. Next base: position 108,527 of record JANAVB010026800.1, on the reverse strand, counting down.
AAGTAACATAAATTCAAGCACTCACTTCCCTGTTTCTGCTTCATTTTGTTCAAAAAAGTAACAAAATGATAACATAAGCAGAGAAAATGATAACATAAATAGCTCCAAGAGGTACATAAATTAGCGAGAAGAGGCTCAGATTCAGCTTCAGTCCATGATTACTCACTCACAATTGGAGGTGGACCCCCACTCTCATCATCCCTTCTTCCAACAAATGGCTGCAATGGAGCTGTCTCGCCATCTGGAGGAGCAACCAAATCATCATTGCCAAAAAAAATTCTTGTTCTTCTTCTTTTCTTTTTTCCTTTTCCTTTTTTTTCCTCTCCTCTCCTATCCTCTCCTTAATTCTAATTCCTCTGACAAGTAATTTTGAACTACCAAAATATTACCTGCTTGGAGAGAGAGTCTGCAGAGGAAAAAACACACCAATATAGGCTTATACATCCTTAAACTACCAAAATATTACCTGCTTGAAGAGAGAGACTGCAAAGGAAAGAAAAACACCAACTAAAGTTTCATTCAGGGGACCATCCTGCCAAAGATTTCTTGATGCAACTCTAAGCTTCAAATTTTGCACTTCATAATCCTTAATGGAAACTTTTGTTTGACTACAAAGAGAGAAAATACAAAATAACATTAGAACTTGAACTGAAGAATGATCGGCAAAAAGCAAGAAGTTAATTAGTCTGGTAAATGGTATTAGAGAATCAATAAAGCAGCTAGTCAGTCCAATCCAAGACCCTCAAATACCAAAACTACAATTGCTTAATTCCTTACACGGTAAATGGTATTAGTATGGTAAATGGTACTGAACCAAAAGAGGCCTAAAGAAAAGCATAGCTTAATTCCTTACAAGACCCTCACATACCAAAACTACAATTGCTGTAGCTAGCCAGTGCAAAATTAGAAGACCCAATTGGCATTATTATTAGAAGACCCATCAAGTCAGTCTCCAAGTCAATTGAGGTGGCTGATTATAGTCTTATGTTCTCTGTACAAGAATATTGGTTTACTGTTGGCACTCACATCTGCTTCTCTCTCTTACAGTTTACTGCTCGATTTCCAATCAGTTATTGATTTATTATGAAGGACTTGTACAATAATTTCCATAACATTAAATATGACAAATCAAAAGAAGCATGAGCAGATATAAAACCCAAAGGAAATGGAAGTCTTGTTTGCTTGTCTATGGGACAAACACCACAATTAAAGTCCATTGTACTGTTTATCCAAAACAATCAACTTCCATGTAGCCAAGTCCTACGAGACACAAAAAGTAGGAGATAAGATTAGTGAATTAGTGACGTTGTTGTTTATCCGAACCAATCATCTTCCCCGTAGCCAAGTCTGCAAAAGTGGAAGATATATAAGATACCACAACAATTTAGAGAATTAGTGATTTTGCTGGTAGACATGAGATTTAAGCGAAAAGAAGGAACGATTCCGAGATCGTCTACCCCACGGTTCAATTCCGAGATCGTCCGTCTAGCCAAAGAGGTTATACCCTTCCTTGTTGACTACAAGAGCCAGACAAATTCGGTGAGAGCAGAGCCTTTCGGTTCCTATGTCTCGGAATGTGGCTTAATGGTGACATTCACGTATCAAATTTTGTTTCTGGCTGTAAGGGCATGTGTGATGGATGATTGACGCATCCATGGGAGAGTTATTGTTGCTATTGCTTGAACTTTTTGAGTCTTAAAAAAGGTGTATTGGTAGGGTAGTAGGCTGAATATGAATTTTTTTGTCTGCAACATTAACATTATAGGGCATATGAACACCTTCAACATCTTAGCAAATTAAAGAACATGATACTCCAGACAGCAACCAAAAGTTTTGCTCCTTGGTCTCATGTTATCATGAGATGTGTTGGTTCATTTGCAATCTTTTCGTAATAATTTGTCAAAAGTTTAACCGTGTCTTCGTGTCAACACTGAACCTTTATGTCCGGAGTCTGATACCATTGTTATCGTGTCCAGAATTGGTGCCAAGGTTGGTTCAGTAAATTCATCAAACACCATAGGTACACAAGCAATAATTGAATATTGATGTTAATTCTTGATCAAATCGATCAAAATTTCAAAGGAAGAGAGAAATTCGATCAGAGAATCATGGTTTGGAAATTCACCAGATTAATTTGAATGATCGTCCCGTCTCTCCACGGATCGTTCGATTAATGACTACTGCTACGACGGAGACGACACGGACACCCTGGCCTGCCAAGGAGAACCATCATCATCCAGATGATAGCGATTGACTCCTGGTGTCGGTCCTCCGTGCGCCGCCGAGTTCGGCGGCCACCGCGAATTCGCCAACGCCCGATCGAAAAGAGAAAAGAAGAGCGGAGAGACCACAATCGGCTGTCCCGCTCTCTTTTTTCACCTAACGCGACGTTGGCGTTAGAGAGGCCGTGCCAGAGCCGTCGGCCCGCCCGCGCCGCAAGCTCCCTCCCCATCTCCCCCTTCCTTTCTAACTAGGTTTAGGGTTTGTATCTAGGGTTAGAGTTTTGGAGTTGGGGAAAAAAGGAGAAGAAGAGGAGGAGAGGAGGGTATTGCTAAACTAAAGTTAGGGTTTTGGATCTATGGGATTTTGGAGTTGGGGGAGAGGAGGGAGAAGAAAGGATCGGAGAAAGAGAAGACCAGAATA
>JANAVB010026800.1:80884-100884 GCA_029216955.1 Iris pallida | reverse complement strand
GTGATGAACCTGACACTTCGAGTTCAGCCAAGTCAAAACCGGCTATTTAAAGCACTCGAAGAACGTAACAGTCGGGCCAATAAAGATGTGTCATACAAACGGATGCGTCGGCCAGACCGCACATCATACTGATGCGCCCATCAGCACCAAGCGCCTTATGAGGATGCGCCCATGCGTCCTCATGCGCCTAGTAGAACGCAGATCGACGCGCCCACTCAACAGCCCATCACCTGTCAAAGAACATTAAATGCTGAAGTCTGACAGAGTTGGCAGCACGTCCCCCGAGGCCTGAACAGTTGGCAGCTTTTGTAGAAAATAAAGTGCCGCAGACGTCAGCATCATCATTACTTTGCTCCGGCGGTTACAAATCACGTGGCCGCCCAACCATTTCACATGCGCCTCCGCAGCCATGCGCCCAAATCTCTGCATGCACCTCAAAAGTCATGCGCCTCAGACTTTTCTCTGATCCCTAAAGACAGAAGTCAAAGTCACTACTGAAGCACCGCATGCACCTCAAAAGCCGTGCGCCCCGACTTGTTCATGACTCCTGAAGGTTGCGAGCCAAAGTCTCCTCATGCGCCCAATCCCAGGTGCATCCTATCAGATCACTCTCCATCAAATCCGAGATCTTCGAGCCATGGATCTACCACACGTGTCCTTTGACTTGATTCATCCTATGAAGGGGTGCTAATCACCCAAGATCTTAGGAACTGAAAGATCCTCTCTATTGCTACGTGTCAGCTCAGCCACATCCTACAAAGGCAACATGAAGGGTTCAACTCCTCAATCAGAGCGCATCATCCATGCGTCTCCATCAGCAATCACCACGTGGCGTCCCCACGTACAGGCGCATCCTATATATGCGCGCATGAGCAGCCAGCCTGCAAAACTATAAATAGAGGGATCATTTCCTTCTTACACACACATATCCACGGACATACATATACAGAGACAGACCTACGAGCACACAAAGAGAGGCAGATACAGACACTCAACATCTTTTTCCTCTTCGTAAGATCCAGCACCCAGAGCAACTCAGACCTTCAGAGAACCAAGAACCATCGTCAGATCGTCAATGGAGTTAACGCATTACCACTCGCTCCATCGGTACAAGGGACCCAGATAAACAAAAGTGTACTACTAGGACTATGTCTAAGTCCTACATTGTAACACTGTTCTGTTTGTAATTAAAATTTGCAATCAAAAGATTTTAATAGCAAACAAGCTGGCGACTCTGCTGGGGACCTCTTTCTCCTCTACCGAGAAAGCTGTGTCGCAATCCGACGACGTAAAGGTGGGCTCCTCCCACAAGACGCTGGTTGTACGCCTCAATCAACAGGCGTATGAGGAGTTCATCTCTGAAGGCAGTGCAAGTCCTTCGAAGCGGCTGCCGAAGCCGAAGAAGACTCGCCAAGTCTGGGTGCGCAAGGTCGACGCCTCTGGCACCACCACCGAAGGGGATGCGCCAATGCAGCTTTTCCTTCCTGCTGATGTCCTCAGCAACCAAGATGCGCCCACTGGTGCAGCACATCTCTCGGGGAAACGTGCGTCTGACCACATTCTCCAGCCATCTCCCCCTCAGGCGAGGAAGATGCGTCGACGGAGCAGGGGCGCAGCTAATGCCCTGCGCATCACCTCTGATGCGCCACAGAAGGTCTCTGTCTTTGACAGACTCACTCGCTGTAGTGGCGAGGAGAATTTGGACTCTGAGTACTACATACCCCAGCGGGCTGGTACGAACAAGTCCAAGGCAGCACGGGCCATGCACCTCAAATGTGCTATGCCGACAGCAAACCAGAAGCATGCGCTCACAATCATGCGCACTGCTGATGGTAAGTTGTATAAGGTCGACTCGGGTGCTTCTGCGCCAGAAAAGAGTCGACCTTCAAAGTCCTTGTCTCACTTGGGCGCATCTATTGCGTTCGCAACCAAGTCGAGCAAGGCAAACCCTGTGGTCTTGAACTCCTGCGCCTCCACTGGTTATGCGTCTGAGGTTCGTTCAAGTCACTGTAAATGTTGTTCCCCCACTACTGATCTGAGCGCCTGTTTGGTGTTGAATCAGGGGGCGCAGCATTCACTTGACCACCCTGACGCTTGGCCTTGCCATGCGCCTGATGGGGGTACAAAGGTGGCACTCTCCTCCAACTATCTGCGTAACGTGATCACTCACAAACGTCGATCAGGAGAGTCGATTGACAAGCATAATGCGCCCCTCACAGGGCATACCTGTGCTTTAGTCACCATCAACTGCTGTTGCAAGGTAGCAGTCCCACAAAGACAGTCGGTGTTCCAGCGGCTGCAATCATTAACACCCCTCCGATATCGCCTCGGGAAGAAGGAGGAGCCAGAACTAAAGGTTGCTTCATGCAACGTAATCTCTAACTCCTCGTCAATCCGAAAGACGACCGACAATTCCTCGTCCTCGTCCAAGAGCCAGCCGAGGAAAACCAAGACAACTGTCCCGTCCTCCGGAGTGTTTGAAGGCACTCGGGGGAGAAAGAAGATCTTGAAGGAAGCTAGGGGTAGTCAAGCCCTTGTTGATCCTCCTTCTGAAGACGAAAATGTCCTCCGGAGCACAGCTGGGGTGGATCTTCATCCTGGAGACGAAGTCAGCCTCCCGGACGTAGCTGGGGGTAGTCTGGCCCCTGTGGTCTTGCGTCTCGAGGACGAAAAACTCCTACAAGGCAGAACTGGGGGTATTCAGGCCCTTACGGATGCTCCTGAAGACGAGGGTGTCCTCCAGAATATAGCTAGAGGTAGCCAGGACGAAGCTCCAGGAGAGGCAACTCCCCTACAGGAGAGTGAAGCCGAGAGTGAAGCCTCAACTGATCCATCCAACTCCAGCCGTGTCATGACAGTATACATGACTGGGGGTGATGCCGAGCCTGATGCGCCGCCAGCAGACCTCGTCCAGCGCACGGATACCCTGGAGGAAGGACTCAAAACCCTCTCTGCCTCCATACAAACACAGACTCAAGCAGTGTTTGAAATACGGTCCGCTTTGGCCAGAGCGCCTTCTACCGGTCCTGACCCAGGGGCCAATGGAGAATCAAGCGTACCCCTTCAATGGGTATCCTTGGATACAGATCGCCGTGAGGCACCTCGGACGTCGGAGCCGTCAAATGCTCTACTCCAGGCTGTACCTCCATCTCCGACTCCCAGCTCCACAGAAGACGTAGTGGAGATGATCAGGGACTTACGCGAGCGCTTTGAGTCCAAGAACAGGCAAGAGGAGCGCTAGAAAATGAGGATCCCCCAACCATATCCCCTCGAATGGAACAAAGTGGTTTATCCTCCTAAGTATAAACCACAAACATTGACGCCATACGACGGGAAGGACTCTCCATGTCGCTATCTGACATACTTCCTGTCTCAAACAGGACATCTCCCGAAGGAGGACGCACTACTCACCAGCAAATTTGTCGAGGCACTGAAATGAGTGGCGTACGACTGATACTGCATTCTCCTCGATAACTCTATATCTTCCTTCGGCGACTTGACGCATCTCTTCCTTGACCGTTTCTACGACGGCGGGAAGGACATGACAATGGCGTTCCTCAAAGAGATACGCCAGAAGGAGAAGAAAACAGTTCGAGTATTCATCGAACACTTCCGACAGGCCTGCTTCAGACTGCCCCCGGGCATGCCAGAACATGCACTCCTCTCCTCCTGCAGCATGAACATGCTGTCTGCAGTCAAACTTTGGCTCAACTCTACTCCTTCTCCCGACTGGAGTTCCTTGATCATCGAAGTCGAAGTAGCAAAAAAGAAGGCGACCAATGCTCGCCTTCTGGGAGTTAGTTTCCCTGTCTTTGAGGACAAAGGGAAACGGCCTGCAGCCAAGAACCCCGGACGAGCGACGAAGGGGAAACTGGCGTTGACTGTCAATGCCTCCAAGGGTGCATCAGCACCAACTCAGAAGCCTCCACTTGCACCAAGGCCAAAGGAGGTTTATTCTTTCAACGATGAAGACACCCTGCAACTCTTCGAGATACTGAAGCATGGTGACAAGATCAAGTTGTCGGAACCGAAGTGTCCCGACGAGGTTGGGAAGGTGGACAATCCGAGGTACTGTCACTACCATCGGTTTATCGGACATCCAACTAAGGATTGTTACGTCCTCAAAAACTACATCCAGTGCATGATCAATACGGATGTTATCTCCGTCGACTACGAGGAGAAAACGGTCTCGGCCAACCTGGTGTCACTCCAATTTGGCACCTTGCCGCCAACCACAACACAAGATGGCGTCGTCCCCATCCCTAAGGCGACAATAAAGGTGGTCAATCTACCACCTACTAGTGACAACGTGAGTGAACTCATCCCGCTCACCACATCTCGGGGAGAGGTCTTATGGGTTCACCATGATCTCGTCTCCGAGGTTACTCAACCGGAGGTACGCTCTGCCTCCAAAACTAAGGGCAGGAAGATCAAGTCTTGCCGCATGGTCTCTTCATCTACAGAAGAGGTACTTCTTGTACATACGCGTTCACATCAGAACGTCCAACCTGACGAAGCTGCCGCCAAGGTGGTGCCTTCTTGCACCGTCCCTACTGCCTAGGAAGAGGGCCCATCTAAGCCTCCAGCAGCCAATAAGCAGAAGCATGTAGAGGCCCGTTTCGACAAGCCTCTACAAAAGAAGAATGCTTCGGGGCTAGCCAAGCCCCACAACTTTGACATACTGGCACAACTTGCCAGTACTTCTGCCCGCCTATCTCTGTTTGAGCTCCTTCGTCATTCCAAAGACACTCGTGAAGCTCTCTGTGAAGCCCTGAAGGATGCTGAGTCCTTCATCAGTCAGGTCAAGCCGCCTGAGGATACTTCGACTACATGTGCGCACTGTCATTATGCGGATGAGGTTATCCCCAACATAACCTTCACCCAACAAGACATGTTGCTCAAGCACAACCGACACAACAGGCCACTGTACTATACAGGGTATGTCGGTTCCGTCAAGGTGAAGCGGATTCAGATTGATCCGGGGTCTTCCCTCAGCATCATCCCGAAGACGCTGCTCTCAACACTGGGGATCCCAATGTACCGACTGGCGCCTTCCAACACAACAATCAGTGGCTTCAATGCTAGCAAAAGCGAGCCGCTAGGCAAGATACGGCTAAAGTGTCATATCGGTAACCTCAGAACCGAGGTGACTTGCTATGTCGCGGACGCCGACGTCAACTACAACCTCCTACTGGGTCATCCGTGGCTGCTTGAATACATGATGGTACCATCTACACTCCACCAATGTATGAAATACGTGTCCACCAACGACATCATCTGGACAAAGTTCGCAGATATTGACCCTTTCAAAGGGGTCGAAGCCTACTTCACTGATTCTACCTTGTACAAGTCGCCCGACGAGAGGAAGCTAATGATGCTGATGATGAACCAGAAACGGTAGCAGAACCTGACGTGGAGCCAGAGATGATTCCCGACGCTCCTTTAAAAATTTGACTCAAAGGGAAGCCGCCTCAGACGTTGCCTCCCATGAACATTAAGCTACCTGGAAAAGCACCAACTGCTCTAGGTAGAACATCTATTGAAGCTCCCTTGAAGATACGGCTCAAGGGAAAGCTGCCTCAAACATCGGCTCCCCTTGTGGCAAAACTACAAGGAAAGGCACCAGCCACTGAAGGCGCAGTTGAGGCACCTCTGAAGGTGCGTCTTAAAGGCAAGCCTCCGCAATCATCCGTCTCATCCAAGCTGCCGGAGAAGGCCCACATAGCCCTCTCAGATCCTAAGGTCAAAGCTGCGGTGGACTCTCCCAATCCAATCCCAGTACTCACAGATGAAGAGTTAGAGGAATATATATCTGCTGATATAGATGCACCCTCCCTGGATAATGTAATCCCGCGGGATAAAATCTCGTGTTTCATCAATAATATAGTGTCTTTTAATTATTTTAGTCTTCCACATTGGAATGCCATGTATACATTCGATAACGCTCTACGGTCCTTGCAAACACAAATAACGACCGTCCATCAAGTAAATCGAGTAGTCCCGTCCCAAGGGATCTGTTTTGTAGTCCCATCACGGAATCGAGACGAAGAATCCATCATCTTCGATAAAGTCGAGCATCATCAAGATCTCCCGTCACTCGAGTAAGAACCAGATACCGGCAGAATACAAGTCTATCGGTACACGGACAAGACAAAGTACCTCATCAAAAAGATGGGTTATGACCTAAAAAGCAACAAAGGCCTGAACTACGGCAAGGGTCGACATCTTCCTCAACGGCTCCCAACACCTAAAGGAAAGCTGCAGGACTATTATCATCGAACTCGACGGGGGGTGGGCTATGTCACGCTGCTGTTAACTCCAGATAGTTCAGGAGCAGAAGAAGTAGAACATTCTCATTCATCTGAAGCATCAACTTGGGATTCCGATACCAGTATCGGCTCAGTCTTCAAAAAAGTGCTATCAGCTAACATAACATCTGCACAATCTCAAGAAGATGAAAGCGAAGACCAAATGCCAGAATTCTTCGAAGAAGAACCCTGGGCTCAACGCCTAGAAGAACAGTGGGAGTCTCGTTTTGAATTATGCGAACTCCCTACCGAAGACAAAGTCGAGCAGATCGACCTTGGTGATAGATCTTCTTCCAAACCCATCTTCATCAGCAAAAGCCTAAAAGGAGAAGACCGAGAATCTTTAATCCAACTGGCTAAAGAATATATCGATGTCTTCGCCTGGAGCTACGAAGATATGCCGGGACTTGATCCCCATATCGCGATGCATAGGCTTAACACCTTACCTGATGCCAAGCCTATAAAACAACAACAACGACGTTTTCGTCCTGACATCATGAACGCTATCGATCAGGAAGTAGACAAACTCCTGACCAGCGGGTTTATTCGTGAAGAGCAACACCCGGATTGGGTGGCCAACGTCATCCCTGTCACCAAGAAGAATGGGAAGATACGAGTCTGTATCGACTTCAGGGATCCCAATACTGCTTGCCCGAAGGACGAATTCCCACTCCCAATCACCGACGTGATGATCGATAACACATGTGGCTTCGAACGTATGTCTTTCATGGACGGGTATTCGGGTTACAACCAGATCAAGATGTTCTCCAATGACGCAAAACATACGTCATTTAGAACTCCGAAAGGGGTTTTCTGTTACACAGTGATGCCCTTCGGCTTGAAGAACGTTGGTGCGACATACCAACAAGCTATGAGCACCATCTTCCGTCAGCATCTTCGCAAGAAAGTCGAATGCTATGTTGATGACATCGCAGTCAAGAGCCGTCTCAAAGGAGATCACCTACAAGACCTTAAGACAGTCTTCGATCTCATGCGAGCACATCAATTCAAGATGAACCCCGCTAAATCCTTCCTTGGGGTTTCTAGTAGAAAATTCTTGGGCTTCATTATCACGGCAAAAGGCATTCATGTCGATCCCGAGAAGACCAAAGCCATCCTTGACATGGACCCTCCGAATAATCTCCGAGAACTTCGAGGCCTGCAAGGGCGTCTGGCATACATCCGGAGGTTCATAGCAAACCTTTTCGGAAAATGTCAACACTTTACCCAGCTCATGAAGAAGGGAATCTCTTACGTCTGGACAGAGGAATGCCAAAAAGATTTTGACGATATCAAGGCTTACTTGACGAGCCCGCCAGTCCTGGTAGCACCCGTCGCCGGCAAACCTTTTCTCCTCTACGTCCGTGCCATGGATCATTCCCTCGGCTCCCTGCTGGCTCAGAACAGCAATGCAGGCTATGAGCAAGCTATCTACTACCTCAGTAGAACACTGATCGGGGCCGAACACCGGTACAACCCCGTTGAAAAAGAGTGTTTGGCTCTGGTGTTTGCCATCCAGAAGACTCGCCATTATGTCTCGGGCCAGACAATTCATGTCATTTCTCGAGTCAATCCACTTAGAGTTCTCATGACGAAGCCAGGGTCATTGAACTCCCGACTAGCTACATGGGCGATCCTGCTAACACCATACAATATGGTGTTTGTTCCACAAAAAGTCGTTAAGGGTCAGGCCTTGGCCGAATTTTTAGCTGCACACCCCATTCCAGAGTCCTCAAGACTCTATAAAGACATCCCGGATGAGGTCAAAGAATCAAACGTCACCGAAGAAAGCTCCGTCTGGCAGATGTTTTTCGATGGCGCTTCAAGAACAGGCCCCAAAGGCCAAATCATTGTAGGAGTTGGGGTAGTCTTAGTCTTCCCCGATCAGCTGGTCATCCAGCGTGCCTACTCCCTTTCGAAGCTGTGCTCCAACAATGTTGCCGATTACAACGCTCTCATCATGGGACTCCAGCTGGCACAACAGCTGGGGGTGGATCATCTAGAAGCCTACGACGACTCAAAACTTATCGTTAACCAGGTCAGAGGGCAATATAAAGTTCGCCATGAAGATTTGATTCCTTACCATGAAGTTACATTGAACATCATTTCAACTTTCACCAAGTTCTTCATCGAACATGTACCTCGTTTACAAAATCTGGAGGCTGACGCTCTGGCTGGCCTCGCAGCCTCATTGGCAGCACCCCTCGGGACTCAACACTACGTCACGGTAGTTAGTCGAGACTTGGTCTGTCCTAAGAACAACCTATGCTCACAAATGGCACATGGCATGTCAACAAGTGCTGGTGTTAATGTCCGAGACTGGAGGTTCCCGTTCATCGACTTCACTGTCTACGAAATTCTTCCAGAGGATTCGAAAGAAGCCGTCTCAGTCAGAAGGCATTCCCGTCGATTCTATTACGATACGGTTACTAAAATGCTGTACAGACGCTCTTACGATGGATTTCTCCTTCGATGTTTATCCAACGAAGAAGCAGCCGAAGCCCTTCGAGAAGCTCACGACGGAACCTGCAGAGCCCATCAACCTGGCCCTAAGTTGCAGGATCGACTGCGATGCATGGGCTACTACTGGCCAACCATGGAAGCCGACGCTGTCGACTATGCTAAAAAGTGCCATGCGTGCCAGCTCCACACTGACTTCATCCATACACCGTCAGAACCACTACATCCTATGGTCGCCTCTTGGCCCTTCGAAGCTTGGGACATGGACATTGTAGGATCGATCACCCCTCCTTCATCAAGGGGACACCGCTTCATCCTAGCCATCACCGACTACTTCTCCAAGTGGGCAGAAGTAATTCTACTAGCGGAAGTGAAGAGCTCCAGGGTCGTCAGCTTCATCAAGCACCATGTCATCTACCATTTTGGGGTACCTTGAAGGATTATCCATGATAACGGTCCTCAGTTCATCAGCCATGTTTTCAGCAGATTCTGTGACAAGAATCGCATTCAAAATGTGGCATCAACCGCCTACAATTCGGCAGCGAACGGATTGGCCGAGGCATTCAACAAGACTATCGTCAGGCTACTCAAAATGGTCGTGTCATCCAACAAAGTGACTGGGACGAAAAGCTCGGTGAATGCCTTTGGGCCTACCGCACAACGGTACGGGCCCCGACGGGTAACACACCATTTTTCCTGGTCTACGGGAGCGAAGCGGTACTGCCTCTCGAGATCCAGATACCCTCACTCCGTGTAGCGATCACAAATCAACTAATAGAGTAAGACAATCAACGTCACCGTCTGCGAGAATTGGAGGCACTTGACAAAAAACGTCTCCTAGCTCAACAGCGCATCGAACTCTATCAAGCCCGTATATCACAGGCTTTCAACAAGAAGGTCAAGCAGAGGACTTTCCAAGTAGGTGACCTGGTTCTGGCAGTCAGGAGGCCAATGGTGTTGACTCACAAGACACCAGAAAAGTTCTAGCCCAAGTGGGAGGGACCTTTCATCATAGAGACGGTATACTCGAACGGTGCTTACCGCCTCGCCAAACCCAATGGGGACTTGTTCATGATGCCCATCAATGACAAGTTCCTAAAGAAGTACTACTCTTGACATCCTTCAGACATGTACTTCTATCTCCACCCAACAAGAGAGTCTGCGGACCCAATCATCGGGGCTCACGTACGATTCCCTTCCACAAAATCTTACGCTTTCGGAACCATCTGTTCCGTGGCGTTCTATCCTCTAGCTCTGAGTTGTTCCCCTACACCATACAAAGCAGAATCTTACACTCTGTAAGACTACGCTACCCATCATGTTTACCACGTCCACATTACCTCTGAGTAAACATCCCGTACAGACAACCCCTGCGTTGTCGTACATTGATCGCAGAACTTCCACGTCCACATTACCTCTGAGTAGCTCCGCGTATCCTCCAGAGTCATTCCTACCACGTCCATAATACCTCTGAGTAGGAAGATTCCAATCATTTGAATCCCATATTTGCCACGTCCACATCACCTCTGAGCAAACATGTCGGTTCTCTCGAACTTATTATCTGTACCTAAAAACCAAGGTGCGCAAAAGATAATAGGTCCACACAAATTATTAAGTCCATGACAGCAAAAATGAACACACCACAAAAAACTTTGTATTCTTTATTTAAAAGTAAAGGATTACACCCCAAGTAAGAGTTACAAACTACAAAAAAAAAGAGACTACAATCCCTAAACATTCCCGGGGTTGGCCGAAAGCTCTTCAATCCGACGCTTCAAGTCTGCCGCCCGAGTCTCTACGGTCGCCAGGACCCAGCGTTCGGCTTCTTGACGCAACATTTCTATGGCTTCAGGAGAAGTGTCATCCTCATGCTTCTTGTCCAACTGTTGCCGCTGCTGGGCCAGGGTAAGAGCCTGGCGGGTGAAAGCTGCTTCTTCTTCCTTAGATGCTACATGTTCAGCTTGGACTCGCACAGCATCTAAATAAGAGTTGGGCCCGCTGGTCTTCAAGAAGGCGAATCTTGGCATCAACCTCCGCTATACTAGCGTCTAACGCAGCTCGCAACTCCACCTTCTCCTGCGTGGACTGAGATAACCTCTCCACCACAGCCTCAGTTTTAGCCGCCTTGTATTCTTAGACACCCACGGTGGCCTGATAAGAGGACTCAGTTTCAGCGATCAACTTCTCCTTTTCTGTATTTATTAGGGCGGAAAGATCATTTTGCTGGATACACTGAAACTCGAAAAGCAGCTGGTCCAGCTCCGCCACCGAGGCCTCCATAATCACGGCCATATGATCATGGCCCTAGTGGAAACATATCAGACTGATGTGAGGGAGTGCCAGGGTTTTTGCCGTCGCGAAACTCCCATTGGCATCCATCACTGCCGATACGCCCCTTTGCAGCATCTTATACACCGCCTCAATAATAAACTTCACATACTCATCTGCATCCGCCAGCACTTGCGACGTCATAGCAGGAGTTGGAGGAGCTGCTCTAGTCGGCGGACCAGAAGAAGGCCCGCCGGCTTCAACCTGCGAGGCTGAAACCTCGACATCAACGGACTCTTCCTCAACAGGGGCTTGACTACTAGCGCGAGGAGCCAAAAGAACAGAAGGAGCCGAGAGAGGCGTCGATATCGTACCCCAAGTAGAAGGAACAACAGAGTGTTCCAGCAAACCCTTATCCTTCTCAAGCTCGGAGGGACCACCGACGTCAGGGGCTACCTCATCCGTCCCCAACACACTATCAGCAGGCCATACGGGATATTTCCCCTCCGGCAGAGCAGCGAGATCAGTACTTGTTTCCTGACTCGGCTCCCTTGGAGTCAGGATCGGCGGACGAGTCTCATTTTTACCATCAAATCCCTCCGCGGGGATAGGATCTGTCGCTACCTCCCGGTTGGCAGCAACCTCAGCCTCCGTTGCTGACTCTGGGGTAGGGCTCGGTAATGCTGCAGCCGACCTCCCCTCATCATGACAAGACGGGGAATCAACCCTCTCCTCTATTTCAATCACGTCTGTTGCCCCCGTAACAGGCTCACGCATCTCTGGAGGAACGTCATCTGAAGACGACGAACTCCACACCACTTCCTCGTTTGGAAGCCCCGTGTCTGCTGGACCCTCAACGTCCAAGGCCCCCACGGTGGCTTGCACCATCTCAGAAGCTGCTGCATCCTCAGCTTCCCTCCCAATATAATCTGGAGATACTGGAATCTCCACAACAACGACATCGTCCGGGTTCTCCTCCATGGGAGACATCATAATCGGCAGAATACGCTCTTCAGATGAGCCCGCCACCTCCTTTGGTCTGCTGGCACCAGATTTTGGAGTACGGGGTCTCCTTTTTAACGGCTCCTACAAAAAAGAAAGCATAGGTCACAAGATGTTGAACCTAACCAGACTATATGGGACATCCTTACCTCCGCAGGTGCTGAGTCTGATGACACTGCCGATGACAATGCCTTCTTCTGTCACTTTGGCGCAGAAGAGCCAGCCTCTGTATCAGCACGTATTTTCGGTTGATCGGCCGAGGGCTCTGCCTAACCCCCCGTAGATACGGCAGGGGTACCTCGATAACCCACCTCTGGCGGACGGTACGATCGAGCCTTCGCCAATATATTCCCAGTCGCCCCTAACTGAGTGCCGACAATAAAACTGGTCTTCCGATCATATCCGAGAGGCACGGCGTTCATGACACAGTAAAATTTGGCGGTCGAGAAAAGAATCGACGGCCGCGAATTTTGAACAGGCAGCGTAAAGCGAGCTCCGGTACATCCGACATTGTAGTAATGCCAAGCTCGTACACCATCCAACAAACTTCTAGTATACCCCAGGTTAATACTGGGGTTCCCCAACATCAACTGGGCATAGCCGAATTGTCGTGCAAAACGGCTCGGCAACTACGGTTCCAGGTAACACTAGCTCCTATTCTGGTATACCAGATGGGACGGCCGGATACTTTGCAACCAGCGGAATCCCCATGGAGGCAGAGTGGTGGCATCTTCACCCGAATCCATTAAATCTTCGTTGGCCTCAAAACCCAAAAAGACGGGACCAACTTTGGTGATCTCCCACCCCTGAAGGTGGGATAAAACTTTCCTGCAAACAGGAACACCAGTATGCAACCAGCTCCTCTGGTGGAAACGGCGGAGGAATGCATCTCCGGTCCTGTGGTCTTCTTCCGAGCCCGGACTCATCACATTGGGATGGTGTAAAATTAACCACCCCATTAAATAATGAAACGACAGTTCGGCACGAGGAAAGTTGTCATTCCTACCTCGTTAATGAACCACATTTCCCATAAATTCTCGTAAACCTTGCAGCAGGTTACACACCATTGCAGGGAGTAAAGCCAGACGACGGCCAAAAACCAACTTCACAGCTGGCAGGATTAGGTTCCGGGTCACCCTCTCCACAGAGCCTGACCCGCCCGAGAAGACATAATCCCGAAGCAAAATCATCATATACGCAGCTAATACTGCTTTTGACGACATCCGATGAGTAAGGTGCCAGAAACAGCTATAGGAACGTTCGTCCGACTGCCGGTCTTCATTTTTCCAGAGATTTTTCTCATTTAACCTGCTCATTTCAGAGAGCACCACGCTACTGGAAAGCGCTGGCGAAGTTGTAAACTGAGTGGGATCCTCCTTGTCTTGCTTAAAGACGTAATCTCTCCAAGCAGTCACATGAGGCTGTGACCCGCCCTTATCCTTCTTCTGCATATAATAATGATGACTCGCCACTTCCTTGAAGATGGCCATCATCTCCTCTGCTTTGTCCCCCAGGACTTGGAACTCCTCGTTGGTCGGGAAGTATTCCTCGTAAGGTTCTGATCCCCAAGGAAGCTTTGACACTTCGTACATTTCATGAAGTACGAGTCCCAGCTCCTCTACCAGAGTGAAGAAAGTCCCGGTCTGGATGTTAAACATCTCCAGAAGCGCGAAGAACATATGCCTGTTGATATCGATGCCTGTCTGGGTAGCACGGATTACGGCAGTCATCCCAATCTCTCGGAGTTCGATTCGAAACCGCGATAGAATCCAGAGTGTCAGCTTGTCCCATTTGGAAACATAGTGACACCAACCCTCTACCCAAAATTCATCTTTCGGGTACGACCGCTCCAACAACAGCATACGATTTGTAAAAGTCGAAGCGCCAAAAGCAAATGTGTTGATGGGTACATCACTGTAAATACTGCCAGGACATAGAGTCCGCCAGGTGAAATAAGGCCCAGCCCACACGGCGGTCAAAGTATCCCTCTGATCGGAGGTAGTGTCGATCTTGATGGTGCCTGCCACCGCTCCCCCCTGAGATGGGGTTAGCTCCCAAGACATCCTCCTTTTGGAAGCAAGACGACAGAAAGCCGTCAAAGGCCATTGACGCTCAAGTTGTTTAACAGTCATATGCACCCCCTTGCTGTAAAAAACCAATCTTCCTTGACCTTTAACACCTTTGCTTCAATAGAAGTTAGGCGGTCCCCAAACAGGAACTCGGGCTTCAAGAAAGTCACATTATCAGATGTGGCAGATTTCAAAACGTCACGCTCCATCATCCGTTGGAGGAACCCATGTTGTTGTTCCCGGATTTGAGTCATTCTTTTGGGAGGATGATCCAGCATAATGGCAGCTTGGGCAGGGTTTATCACCTCCTCATTATAATCTACTCCCATCTGACAGAGGGCAGCGTCCAAAAGCACTTCATCCAAGAGCGGGGCAGTCATCGACACTGGTGGTCAACAAAAGAAGGTAAAGATTCAGATATGTTAGAAATAACAAAAGCGCATACCCTGAACAAAGGCTCAGGTGCATCTGAAAAGAAGCTTCGGCGCATCATCAGGGTCTAAACCCATGCGCATCAGCAGTGGAGCTTCGACGCATCACCAGGGTCTAAACCCATGCGCGTCAGCAGTGGAGCTTCAGCGCATCATCAGGGTCTAAACCCATGCGCGTCAGCAGTGGAGCTTCGGCGCATCATCAGGGTCTAAATCCATGTGCGTCAGCAATGGAGCTTCGACGCATCATCAGGGTTTAAACCCATACTTGTCGGCGGAAAAACCTCAGCACGTCATCAGGACTCTAGGTCCATGCACGTCGGCGTATGTGAGTTCTAAAAATGGCACAGAAAGATATGGTAAAGAATGATGAAACCCACCAGTCACTGCCGGCCAAACGTCGACGGGCGGTCGGGGGACATCATCCGCGGCAGCCTCTACAGGCTCTTTCCCTTTGCCTCGTCCTCGGCCAGCACCGCCGCAAAAAGTCTTGGGAGCCATTTCTTGAAAGAAGAAAGTTAGGATTTTTCAAAAGAAGAACTCTAAAAAATAAAGCAAAGAGAGGAAGAACTCTCTCTCTTCATCAGACGCCTATTTATAGGCTCAGTCGCACGCGTGGACCGATGAAGTGTGACCTCAGCCGCCTCGGGTTCTGTAAGGAGATAACTGCAAAATAAATCCAAAAAGATCATCATTAAATCTTCTTCGTTATCGAAGCGTTATCATTTGCATTAACTGAGAGAAGCATGCGCCCCATCACTGATGCGCGGAGTAAATCATGCGCCCGAACAGTCATACGCCCCGTTGAAAACGCCACCATGCTTCTTATTCAAAGTATTCCAAAACTTGACAAAAAGTTTTGAAAACTTTGAAGGGGGTCTTGTAGAAGCATGGAATTTTAGGACCATAAAATTCTATGCGCCTAACATCACATGCGCCAAGAAGCTCAGATGAAGTACTTGGCACAGCAAATAGCAAAAGTATAGACATTAAAAGAAGATTTTTATTTCATATAAAAGTCTATTACATGTTTAAAAAAGAGCTGTACAAAGGAGAGCTTCTACAAAAAAAAGGACCTTAAGTCTACAGCTAGGCGCAGCAATCGCCATGCGCTCTCAAACAGGCGCATCTCGCCATGCGCTCTCAGCCAGACGCATCCCTTTAGCAGCTCAGTTATGTGCATCCCTTCAGCGGCTCAGTTATGTGCATCAGTTTAGCAGCTCAGTTATGTGCCACAGCCAGGCGCATCATGAAGTCTCAGCATATGTGCCATCAAATGCTTCAACTAATGAAGCATTTATTGAGCAGAACGAGGGTGGAAATCAACCCTCTAGCTGGAGGAAGAGCTCTTCAAACCAAGGAAGAGGAGAGCACCGCATCAACCCGCGGCTAAAGGAGCAGCTTTCAACCCAACCAGAATGGGCAACACCCACTCTAGCGGGAGGAAGAGCTCTCCCAAAGTCCAAGGAAGATGATCGAAGCACCACAATTCCGATCTGCGACTCTTCCAGCATAACAGAAATGAGGCTCGAGCATCCTGACCTTTGGATGCAACAGGCACCTTCAGTCTGCCTCAGAAGCCCTCGACTCCGACTTTTGGATGTAACAATCACCTTCAAGTGCATCAATGAAAACAACGTATTGCATCTTCATCGGGAGCATCTCGTCAACAGAATGTGCTCGGGCAAACAAATTCATTTCGGGAGGACGTGAGAGAACAATAAGTAAACCCTCTCCATGCCACTATTTATAGGCCGGGCAAATCAAACCCATGCGCCAAGTGGCTGGCTCTCCGAATCCCGTGCAATGAATTTGCATTAATGGTGATGAACCTGACGCTTCGAATTCAGCCAAGTCAAAAAACGGCTATTTAAAGCACTCGAAGAACGTAACAGTCGGGCCAATAAAGACGTGTCATACAAACGGATGCGCCGGCCAGACCGTGCATAATACTGATGCTCCCATCAGCACCAAGTGCCTTATGAGGATGCGCCCATGCATCCTCATGCACATAGTGAAATGCAAATCGACGTGCCTACTCAACAGCCCATCACATATTAAAGAACATTAAATGCTGAAGTCTGACGGAGTTGGCAGCACGTCTCCCGAGGTCTGAACAGTTGGCAGCTTTTGCAGAAAATAAAGCGCCGCTGATGTCAGCATCATCATTACTTTGCTTCGGCGGTTACAAGTCACGTGGCCGCCCAACCATTTCGCATGCGCCTCCGCAACCATGCGCCCAAATCTCTGAATGCGCCTCAAAAGCCATGCACCTCAGACTTTTCTCTGATCCCTAAAGATAGAAGTCAAAGTCACTACTGAAGCCCTGCATGCGCTTCAAAAGCCGTGTACCCCGACTGGTTCATGACTCCTGAAGGTTGCGAGCCAAAGTCTCCTCATGTGCCCAATCCCAGGCAAATCCTATCAGATCACTCTTTACCAAATCCGAGATCTTCGAGCCATGGACCTACCACACGTGTCCTTTGACTTGATTCAGCCTATAAAGGGGTGCTAATCACCCAAGATCTCAGCAACTGAAAGATCCTCTCCATTGCTACGTGTCAGCTCAGCCGCAGCCCACAAAGGCAACATGAAGGGTTCAACTCCTCAATCAGAGCGCATTGTCCATACGCCTCCATCAGCAATCACCATGTGGCATCTCCACGTACAGGCGTATCCTACATATGCGCGCATGAGCAGCCAGCCTGCAAAACTATAAATAGAGGGATCATTTTCTTTTTACACACACACACATCTACGGACATACATATACAGAGACAGACCTACGAGCACACACGGAGAGGCAGATACAGACACTCAACGTCTTCTTCCTCTCGCAAGCTCCAGTACCCAGAGCAACTCAGACCTTCAGAGAGCCGAGAACCGTCATCAGATCGTCAACGGAGTCAACGCATTACCACTCGCTCTATTGGCACAAGGGATCCAGATAAACAAAAGTGTACTACTAAGACTACGTCTAAGTCCTATATTGTAACACTGTTCTGTTTGTAATTGAAATTTGTAATCAAAAGATTTTAATGGCAAACAGTTAGATTCAGTACTTGCTCCAATCCTGACAGGATAACGTTGTAGGTATACTTTCTGAGGAGGAGTTGCTTTATGATTCCTACTATGGAGTTGTTGTCGAGGACCAGACTTTATCTTACGAGGATGTACCTACGGGAAAACTCGTCTAGTTTGTGTAGTTGCTCGAGATATTTTAGAGTAGTCATGTATTAGACTACGTATTTTGTGACTGGACCTATATCCAGCTTTACATTTTGGACTTGTACCTGGATCTTATTTATGAGTCAACTTTTGTGTTTGGAACATTACTGACTCATTATTACATATAAAATTGTTAGCACATTTTAGTCTTATCTTGTTATTTTTAGAACAGCTTACTACGCTTTATCTCAAGCATGGACTGAACATGACTCGGCCCGGTCCAACAATTTGGGTAGCGGATCGTGACAGCCAGCTTCCCAACTTGGCTCTCTGCGACATGGTACGTATCTGGGTTAGATGGAGCTCGAAGTGCTGGGATAGAGACTTGATCTTGATGTCGGAGCAATTGATTGCTATCGTTTTCACGAACAAAGGTCACTTTCGGTTCTTATTAGGAGCGGTATACGGCCACAATGACAGGAGACGTCGGGAGGTCTTATGGCATGACATTGCTAGAGTGGCGTCCGTTGCTGCTTCCTCTCACCTTCCCCTTCTGCTGATGGGTGACTTCAATGCTCTTCTGCACAGAGAAAAGAAGATGGGTGGCAGACCGGTTCCAGATTTGATTTTACATGATTTCTAGAGTTGCCTTCTCCAGTCGGGTCTTTAGAGCCTATCTCGCTTGGGGTATATCTGGACCTGGCATAACAAAGCAGTCAAAAACATGGTGGCTTGTCAGTTGGATAGGGCCCTTGGCAACGGGGAGTGATTTCGTCGCTTCCCTCACTCTCTGGCTGAGGGGTTGGCCGCTGGGATGAGTTATCACTCGCCTATCAGGGTTGGATTCACTTCCAATCCCTCAGTACGGTCTCGTCCCTTTCGGTACAACAACAACTGGTTTCTCTCAAAGGGCTACTCAGAGGCGATTACGGAGGGTGTGGCATATCAGGTTGAGGGGACTGCTCAGTATCAGATGGTACACCGGCTCAAGTACACAAAGAAGGCACTCCGGACTTGGGTGAAGAGGTTGCCTAAGTCCTCTCTTGAAGATAAAGAGGCGGAGCTTCGGGTCATCCAACATTCCTTGTAATCTGACATGTTAAATGGGGATCTTGCTGCTAGAGAGAAGGAGCTGATTGGGGAAGTCAATACTCTGCGGCTTCAAAAGAAGATTAGTGTGGCTCAGCACGCTAAATGCTCCTGGCTTATGAATGGCGACCGATGTTCCAAGTTCTTTTATGATGTCATTCGTACCAGACAACATCGGAATACCATTTCTTAGCTTCTTGATACGGAGGATAATCTAATTGGGGAGCCGTCCAAGATCTCAGGAGAGGCGGTCAGGTACTACTCTGAGTTATACTTTCAGACTGACTATCTTTCTGTGTTTCCAGAAGTAGTTACGAAGAGATTGGTGACTCTATATGGGAATAGCCTCCTGCTGGCCCCGATCACTATGGAGGAGGTGGAGGCCATTATCAAGAAAGAGGACCCCAACAAAGCTCCAGGCTCGGATGGATTTAGTAGTGGGTCTTACAAGCGCCACTGGGATATGCTGAAAGTCCCGGTTCTTGAGACGGTCCAGGAGTTCTTCTCTGAGGGGAAGCTGCTGAAGGAGCTTAACCACACTTTCTTGACTCTGGTTTCCTAAGAAGGAGGGGGCGACCTCGCTGGCGGACTTTAGGCCTATTGCGTGCTGTAATTATCTTTATAAAATAATTATGCACCTCATGTGCTGGCACATTGAGGGGATCATGCATGACCTTGTATCCCCAAAACAGGCGACATTCTTCAAGGGGCGATCTATAGCTGAGCATAGCCTTCTAGCTCATGAGATGGTGAGGGGCTTCAACAAATCTAGTCGGGAGAAGGCTTGTGTAAAGCTGGATCTGAGGAAGGCATATGATGGTCAACAGGGAGTTCGTCTGCCACCTTTTGTCTGCTATGGGATTTGCTGATCGTTGGATTGCGTTGATTCGAGAATGCATATCGTCTCCTACCTTTACGGTCCTTATCTAGGGTATTTTGTTCATGTCCCGCACCCGTAGGAGTCGATCGTCCCGCTAAGGCATGATGCCACACGAGCTTAGATTGCGCTCGTGCAAGACGGGTTCCAAACGGCCGATTTCAGCGGCTGTCATGATCCATACCCAGTAAAAGGGCACGACAATGAATACGCCCAGCCTACGCCGCAGTGTCGGCGGTAGAACGCTGTCCTGATCACCATATCTAACACAGTCTAGAATAAACTCCGAATGGAGAGTAAAATAATAAGTAACTCAATCACGGCAACT